>JAOXJQ010001014.1:0-11306 GCA_025762765.1 Quercus bicolor | reverse complement strand
CTGCAATGGCGGAGTTGACTCGCCAAAACCAAGAGTTAAGAATGGAGATTAATCTGAGA
The DNA here is from genome assembly GCA_025762765.1 of Quercus bicolor. NCBI lineage: Eukaryota > Viridiplantae > Streptophyta > Magnoliopsida > Fagales > Fagaceae > Quercus > Quercus bicolor. Next base: position 11,247 of record JAOXJQ010001014.1, on the reverse strand, counting down.
AGGCAGACACGTGAAGAATGTGAAGGAAGAGGACAAACACAGAGTCATAATGATAGAGAAAATACTAAAATTGGAAGTCAGTTAAAAGGCTCTACTTCGTGAACGGTACTACACTTGAAAGAGGAGATGGACCAAATGAAGAAAGTCATGGAATAAATGAAAGAGAACATGAGAAGGGCAAATCCAATAGAAGATTTGGTCCACAGAACCGATTCCCCCTTTACGGCTTCCATCAACGGTCACCCTCTACCATCAAAGTTCAAGTTGCCTTCTCTGAATTCGTATGATGGAACACGCAACTTGTTTGATCACATTGCCACCTTTAAGACCACTATGCATCTTCAAGGGGTTTTTGATGAAATAATGTGTAGAGCCTTCCCTACTACCTTCAAGAGCCCAGCACGAGTTTAATTTAGCAAAATACCCCTGAATTCGATAAGTTCTTTTGAAGAGTTGAGCAAGTTGTTTGTTAATAATTTCATTAGGGGACAAAGACACAAGCGTTCCTCGTCTAGCTTGTTGACCATAGAGCAAGAGGAGAACGAGAGCCTGCAGTCATTCATCACTCGTTTCAACAGAGAAGCCCTGAGTGTGGACGAAGTAGATGATAAGCTTCTATTGGTAGCCTTCCATAATGAGGTGAATTCAGATTTATTTATACATAAACTCTATGAAAAAGAGCCTCAGTCCATGGCCGAACTTGTCCATTCGGCCCAAAATTTTATGAATGTAGAAGACGCGATCATTGCTAAGAAGAGGAAGAGATCTGAGAGAGTAGAAGCAAACCCCAGTCATCATTTTGGGCAAGGCTTTCGTCCAAAGAAGGGATGGACGAAAGAAAGGAAAGACCGAGATAATAAGAAGCCAGGCTCTTTAGCACGGAATTAGCAATATACCCCTTTGAACATGCCACTTGAGCAGGTCCTTATGCAAATCAAGGATGATCATTCCTTGAAGTGGCCAGAGAAAATGAAGGGAGATTCCAATAAGCTCAATAGGAACAAGTATTGTCACTTCCATAAGGATCATAGTCCTGATACAGACGAGTGTTTTAATTTGAAACAGCAAATTAAAAATCTTATAAGGCAAGGGAAGTTAAGGGATTTCCTTGGACAAGACCACAAGGATGAGAAACTGAAAGGGAAGATGGAAGAATCATCACGACCACCGCACGGAGAAATAAGAGTCATCATAAGGGGAAGCTCGACAGGCCAGTCGTCCAAGTCTAAAAAAGCATACTTGAATGTAGTGTAGAGCGTCCAACTTTCTGGATGATTACCAAGAGCAATGTCCTCGGGCGAGCAAGTAATCACCTTCACGGACGAAGACGCTGAGAGAATTCATCACCCACATGATGATGTTATCGTCATCACCTTACTTATTGCTGACTACACAACTAGAAGAGTGTTAGTGGACAAGGGAAGCTCGGCAGACATTTTATATTATCCAGTTTTTCAGCAGATAAGGTTAGGACGAGACCAGCTCCGTCTAATAAACTCCCCCTAGTAGGTTTTGGTGGAATGAACGTATACCCTATGGGTACTATTTCCTTATCAGTGGTAGTGGGGGCATACCCACGACAAATCACCCAGGATATGAACTTTCTGGTGGTAGATTGTTCATCCTCCTACAACACCATAATTGGAAGGCCAACTTTAAATAGTTGGAAGGCTATTACATCTGCCTACCACTTATTAGTCAAGTTTCCAACAAAACATGGAGTAGGACAGGTACAAGGAGACCAACTAGCAACAAGAGAATATTACTTGGCCATGTTGGCCATGGATAAATAGGTTCATACCATGAATATTGAAGAAAAGAGAATTGCAGCAGAGCTTACCGAAGTGTTGGAAGATATTTCCTTAGATGAAAATAATCCTGAGAGGTGTACCAGGGTTGAAACAGATCTAGAGGAGAAGATTAAGAAAGACCTCATCCATTTTTTGAAGAAAAATATTGATGTGTTTGCGTGGAGTCATGAGGACATGCCGAGTATAGATCCTAGTGTCATTACCCACCGTCTGAATGTATGTCCTTCCTTTAAGCCAATGCGATAGAAGAAAAGGGTGTTTGCCCTTGAGAGAGACAATGCTATCAAAGACGAAGTCCAAAAGTTAATTATGGCGAAGTTTATTCAAGAAGTGTACTATCCGGATTGGTTGGCCAATGTAGTGATGGTCAAGAAGGCAAACGACAAGTAGAGAATGTGTGTAGACTTTACCGATTTAAACAAGGCTTGCCCCAAGGATAGCTACCCACTACCACACATTGACCAGTTGGTAGATTCTACTGCGGGGCACAAGTTGCTTAGTTTCATGGATGCTTTTTCTGGATACAATCAGATAAGGATGGACGAGGTAGACCAAGAGAAGATATCCTTTGTCACCAGTCAAGGCTTGTTTTGTTATAAGGTGATGCCCTTTAGCTTAAAGAATGCAGGGGCGACATATCAAAGATTGGTCAATCACATGTTTCGTCTGCAGATTGAGCAAAATGTAGAAGTCTATGTAGATGATATGCTGGTGAAGAGTCTGGATGAGGGAAGGCATCTGAATAACCTACAGGAGACATTTGACACACTTAGACAGTATCACATGAAACTAAACTCTAGCAAATGTGCTTTTGGAGTATCATCAGGGAAATTCCTTAGATTTATGGTCTCCCATAGGGGAATTTAAGCGAATCCTGATAAAATTCAAGCAATACTGGACATGAAACCTTCACAAAATACCAAAGAATTCTAATCCCTCACTGGACAAGTTGCTGCACTTAATAGGTTTATCTTAAAGCCACTGACAAATGTTTGCCATTTTTTAAGGTTCTTAAAAAAGCATTTGAATAGACCGATGAGTGTCAGAAATTTTTCGAAGATCTGAAGGCATTCCTTACCATGGCTCCTTTGTTGAGTCCGTTTGTGGTGGGAGAAGAGTTGTATTTATACTTGGCAGTAATCACGCATGCCGTGAGTTCAGTATTGATAAGAGAAGAAGACAAAGTGTAAAGACCTGTATACTATGCAAGTAAGGCATTGAGGGGAGTAGAAGGACGATATCCATAAATGGAGAAATTAGCCTTCACATTGATAACTGCTTCCAGGAAGCTAAGTCATTATTTCCAAGCACATGTCATTAATGTCATGACAAATCATCCGGTCAATAAGGCAATAAACAGATTGGAAGCTGTAGGATAATTGATCTAGTGGGTTGTAGAGCTCAGTGAGTTTGACATTAGATATCAACCAATGCATGCCATAAAAGCTCAAGTCCTAGCAGATTTCATTACAGAGTTTACCCCAAATCATGATGAGACAGAAAACAGTAAGAAATGGGTCGTCCATGTGGATAGTTCGTCTACATGGCATGCAGGTAGAATTGGTGTGGTCTTACAATCCCCGAAAGGAGACAAACTGAAACATAAGGTTCGTTTGCAGTACCAAACAACTAATAATGAAGTCGAGTATGAAGCCCTTCTCAAAGGGTTAGAATTGGCTAAGTCTGTGGAAGCCAAGTTTATACTTGTCTTGGGGGATTCTCAGTTGGTCATGGGGCAAGTGAATGGAATGTATGAAGCTAAGGAAGAACGGATGAGAAAATACCTTAGTAGGTTGATGCGCCTTATGAAAAGATTTGAAGAAGCTGACTTTGTTCAAATCCCAAGGGAGGAGAACGTGGAAGCTGATACCATAGCGAAAGAAGCCTCAGCAAATGAATCTATGGACGAATTTGATGAAATTCAGTATATGCCAAGTATAGATATCCCAGAAGTACAACAAGTGGAGAGTAGAGGAAATTGGATGATCCCGATTGTATCATACTTGAAAGACGGACGACTCCCAGAAGAGAAGGACGAAGCCAGGAAGTTGAGGGTAAGATTGGCTAGGTACGTTCTTATGGACGAAATGCTATACAAAAGAAGTTTTTCTCAACCTTATCTTAGATGCTTGGCTCCGGATGAAGCAAACTATGTATTGAGAAAAGTTCATGAAAGAGCGTGTGGTAATCGCTCAGGAGCCAGGTCACTTTTCCACAAGGTCATCCGTGTGGGGTATTATTGGCTAAATATGCAAGCTGATGCTAAAGCATACGTCAAGGTCTGTGACCAATGCCAACGGTTTAGCAACGTCCCCAGACAACCATCAGAGTACCTCACCTCGATGATGGCACCGTGGCCTTTTGCACAATGAAGACTAGACATTTTGGGTCTCTTTTCGCTGGGCACAAGGCAGATGAAGTTTCTAGTAATGGGCATCGATTATTTCATCAAATCGGTGGAAGCTGAACCGTTAACTAATATCACGCAATAGAATGTTAAAAATGTCGTGTAGAAGAACATTGTGTGCAGATTTGAAGTGCCCAAGGTATTAGTGTCTGATAATGGATGACAATTTGACAATGCACTCTTCAGGGACTTCTGCGTACACTTCGAAATTCAAAATCATTATTCCTCATCTGCTCATCCCCAAGCCAACAGTTAGGCTGAAGTTACAAACTGATACTTATTGAAAATCATCAAGACTTGGCTTGAGGGGGCAAAAGGAGTATGGCCAGATGAGTTACCAAGTGTTCTATGGGTGTACAGGACGACAGTGAGAACCCCTACGGGGGAAACTCCTTTCAAGCTAGCCTATGGAAGCGAGCAGTCATACCTGCAGAAGTATATATGGCCAATCACAGGTGATGATGTATCAAGATAAGGATAATAAAGAGCAACTCTGTTTGAACCTCGATCTAATAGACGAGTTAAGGGCAGATGTAGAGCACAGGGCAGCAAAGTACAAGAACCTCATGGCTAGGCAATATGATGCAATGGTGAAGTCAAGGCGTTTCAACATAGGATATCTTGTCCTGAGAAAGGTCTCTTTGGCGACCAAAAACCCAGCTGATGGGAAATTGGGTCCTAATTAGGAAGGACCCTATAGAGTGATCAACTGTAAAAGGCAAGGATCTTACTACTTGGAGGCCTTGGACGGGAGAAAATTGGAACATCCTTGGAATGTGGAGCACCTGCGGAGGTACTATCAGTAAAAATGAGCCTGGATGAGTATTACTATGGACGAGTTTGGAGCTTGTCTGGCTACTTACGTTCTACTTATGTTTGATGCTGTTTGTGTTTAATACTACTACTTTATTATTTATGTTGTGGTTATTTGTGTTGTGATTATAGATGAAGTTATGGAGTTTGTACTTATCAAATAAAAAAGGCATTAGCATGCATGTGCCTTATTTGTAAACGATATTTATGTTATGAACAAAATGTTGTGTGAATTTCAAATCTCCATGCTATTCTCGTTCAAGCTAAACCACAAGGGGGCTAAAAGATTCAAGACAAATAAATTCTCTAAACGCAGAGATGTAACGTCTATAAGCTTTGCTGGGTAAAACAAGGAAAAACTTAGGCATACTTGTCCAAGTCATGGATGAGGGAAAGCCTTATAAAGCATGATTGTCCAATTTAAGGATGAGATTCAAAAGCCAACTAAAACAATCCAATCCTTGGACGAGTGAAAAGTTAGGCAAAAGAAACTGGATAGTATGTAAAATCAGCTTGCAAGTCTTAAGACGAATGAAGCAAAATGAAAATACTACCCACAAAGATGAGCTACATTAACAAAAATTATATAAAAATATATGTATATTTTCGCCATGGACAAGCCAAAGCTGGAGTTGTAGAGAACAACATTCGTCTATGCAGAGATAGAAAATAAACTTTCATTCATTAACTAAAGGGTGGACATCCTACGTTCAAAAACCCTTGTTAAGTCAAAAAACTGATATGATTGTTTAAAAACCCCGTCCTAAAACCATGGACAAGGCAAGTGTACTTAGGTTACATAAAAGGTCCTAAAACAAAGGACCAAACAAAAACCAAATAAAAGGAAAACAAATACAAGGATTGTTTAAGAGTAAAAGTGTCTTCCTTAAGAAGAGGGGGCATTGGCACTGGGGTCGTCTTGGGGTGGCTGAGTACTGGCATCGTCTTCCACATTGACGTCCTCAGAGCTAGTTTGAAGAAGAGCTGGTAGCAGCAGCAAGGTTAAGCTTAATAGAGCTAAAGTCAATTTCTGGGAAGTTTTCCATAGCATCCGCTCTGAAGTCCTCAAAACCTGCTGCATAATTCGACAAAAGGACATTCAGCTCGTCGTTCTTCTTCTATAAATGATTAAGACGAGTGCCTTTTTCCGCTGCATCAGTCTTCAACTCCTCAATCAATTTTTGGAGCTCTGTTGTTTTCTCCTTAGCTTGAGCAGCCCATTTCTTGGATTCCTCCTTCACCTCCTGAATCCTCGTCTCCAGCAAGACTCTCATCTTATCCAATCCTGTAGCCTGCCTAGATGCTACTATAAATTTTGACATAGCCTAAAAAAAGAAAAAAGAAAAGAAAAGAAAGGAAATGAGATGAAAGGTTAGATGAAAATATATATATTGGCAAAGACGAGGGTGAATATAAAATTACTTACCTTGAAAAGATCGTGAACACCAAAATGTTCAAAATCCTTTAAGGACATGTTATAGTAAACATTTATGTCCTCGTCTAAAACAACCTTCTGAAAATGCTCCCAAGCTAGGTCTTCATTTTCAATGATATTTGAAGGGACCTGTTGAGAAGGCTGGGATGTTGTAGGCACAGTCGTCTTAGACTGAGGAGTCTTGGACGGAGTAGTTTCAATTGGAGTGGACGAGTCCACCTCTTAAATTTTGACAGGCTGAGACGAGGGAATGTTGGGCTTAATTACTTGGGACGACCCATGTTTGGCCTTTTTGCCTCGACGGCTAGGGAGGTTTCCTGAATCAAGACTTTTGGACAGGGATCTCTTCTTGTCCCCAGCCAATGGACGAACCTGTGGCTGGGACTCAGGACGATCTTATTCATTTACAATCTCTTTTCCCTTATTTTCTTTCATGGTTGACACTCCTAAAGGTGAAGGACAATGACAATAAGTGAGAAATAAGTTGATCAGAGAATAAGTAAAGTGTTCAAAATGACATTAGGAAGAAACTTTCTTCTTCTAACTGTGACTTCGTAAGCAATGGCCTCGTCTGAGGGTTCAGGGCCGAGTCCCCACTTGGCAAGATATCGTAGGGTGACTAAGGAACAAAAATCCCTATCGGCGAAAAGACGAGCTCTATGGACGCGATCACGATGAAATTTTCTCAAAGACGGACGTTTAACACCTATTAAACAAATGGCAAACAAAAGTTAGAAGTAAATAAAACATAAGTTGAAGGAAAGAAATATGAAAAAGGGGAGGGACGTACTTTCAAGACACAAGTTCTCTAAGTCCCTAGAGTAAGGAGCAAAAGGGTCCCTGCCAACATCCATAGGATTCCCTGCCCAAAAACCAGAGATAAAGATAAACTCTATCTTCCAATTTCTGTCAGACGAGGTCAGAGACTTGATTAGTCTATAATCCTTACCCCTGGCTGTGAATTGGTAAAAACCAAGGGATTGATTTATCTCTGAAGGTTTGTAGCAAAAAAGGAACTCGTCCACAGTAAGGGGACGGTCCCTCCCAAATACTTCATTCCATAAAACTTGCATAGAGATAACTAATCTCTACACATTAGGGTTAAACTGACATATACCTATACCTAACCTAACCAATAACTCTCTGGCAAATACATTCAAGGGTAACCTAAAACCCCCCAAGAAATAAGCCTCATAGACACCTACCCCAAAACGGGGATTGCAACACTACTCTCCATAAACAGGCAACCTAGGGTTAAGCTCATCCAGGATCTGGTACCATGCTCTAAGATTGTTTAGCCTTTGCTCATTCGTTTTAGAATGAACACCTACAGCACAACTGTAAACTGTCTCCTCTTCGTCCAAAGGACTAGACAGAGGCACATTGGACGAAGTGCCAACCTTGGAACTAGAGGCTTTCCTAATTTGCTCTAGGATAACTTCTAAAGGAAGCCTAGGCACACCAGAGGTATACCCCTCGTCTGTAGAGCTCTCCCCACTACTATGACTATTATTACTTGAACTACCATTGCTGGTTGTATCATAATATTTGTCTATAACTTTCTCTGTACTATCACTAGACGAGGAAATAATAGTTTGAGACATTTTGGAAACTAAATACCTAAAGAGGAGAAAGAAGAGAGTACCTGGCTCTAGCCGACTATGGACGCGGAGGAACTTCTAGATGAGGGCTCTAGATGAAGAAAGATTTTAGAAATATAAAGGGTAGGAGAGGAATTCCACTATTTATAAACATCTGACCTGGGTATTTGAAACGGCACGACCAACCAGGATGCGACACGTGGCCTACCCCTCGAAAAAACAAATCGACGAAATTGGACATCAGTAAAGTTATGACACATGGCATGTACAGTTCTAGACGTTAAATGCATAAATCCTTTAGATGATCCATATGGACAAGGGGGCAACTAATGGTGTTACAAAAAAACACCAACTCCTAAACTCGTCCATATGGCTCGTCCAATGAAAGACCAATTAGGATGAACCAAGCACATGAGGTGGTCATTCCAAGCGTCCTTGATGACCTCGTTCAACGTTGGACATATGAAGTCCCATGAGAAGCTTGTCCATCCTCAGAATCATTTGGACGGACGAGCTCTACACGAAATTTGGAAAAAGTAAATACACAAGGAAAAGTCGTCCCTAATAGCCTTGTCCGTCCTTAATGAAGGATGGACGAGTTCATTGGGTTAAACTACAATGTGCCAAGTTCTCCATTAACTACTATGGAACACAAGTCCAACTGAGGTAACTTCCATGGCGGTTATGGAAGTTACCTCCAAATCCTCCGGAGTCCTCAACAATAGGAACAGTTATTAAACAGATAACCGTTTCACACATGCTATATAAGAATTCTTCGATGAGAAGGTAAGGATTCATTCTAACATTTTTATTTCAGAAATCACTTCCTTCTTACTGGGAATTACAAATTCACTGACTTCATCGGAGGAGGACTTTTGGCCGGTCCCTACCGGTCCCCTCTTACTTAGTATTTGTTTTCAGGATCAAGCCCTAAAACCATCAGTGCCCGAGACTTATCAACCTACTAACTTCCAAGGAATCATCACCTATAAAAATTAAAACTATCCAGAGCTAGGCAAAATGTTGCGTTAGTTTGCGTTTTTTATTTTTTAGTCATGTGATATTATTTGTAGAATTTAGAAATCAAAACGTTTCACATCAACAACCAAACGAAAAGGCATCTGTTTATAGTTAATTCTTAAAAGGTGTATTTAAAAATTATTGAATTAAATGGTTAGTTAAAAACGTAAAATCCTGAAAAGTTGCAATGTTTGGTGTTTTTAAATGTTAACGTGTTTGAAATTTGTGTGTGTGTGTGTGTAGAATTGTCATATCATACCCAATAAATGGAAGAAGTTACAAAAAATAAATGATGTAAGGAGGTTGCAACCTATTGGTGACTGTTAGAATTCATATAATAGCGACATTTGAAGAGTCTTGGTTAATGGAGGGGTACATGATAAAATTGAAGATAAGAGTAACATCCAAATTTAAGGAAATGCTAAATTAATGTCAACCGGTAAATCTAAAAATAAAAAAGAAAAAAAGAAAATGAATTATGATATGGTGCTGATATGGCTTAATTGGAGCTTAGTAATAATAAATGCTGCACTTTAACTTTTAGTAATATATAGATATAGATGTGTGTGTTGTTACTACACTAATTAGTGTTATTTTATTAACTAGTAAGTTGCTTGTATGATATATGGATAATATTGTAATGTTTTATGAAAGATAATTTTGGAGAATGTTGTACATAAAAAATACATTTCAAACATACACAATCAATCACAACTTTTACAAAACCCATAAGTTGGTAATGTTTTTCAATAATGTTTAAACATATATTTATGTTTTAAAAAAATAGTTTATTACATTAATTGAAGATTAATAAACAATTAAATTCAATTTAATAGTTTTTGGGATCTAATTCAAAATTATAAGGTGTAGAATATGTGGAATCGGAATTTTAATTCAAAATGAAACTTATTTAAAAAATATTGATGAATTTTCTATACTCTATCTATCTGTGTATATCACAACCCTAGCTATGCCAGTTAATTTTTTTGATATAAACCCTAGAGAGTCTCAATTGTTGCTATGTGGCATAATTGTTGCTACAACATTAGTTGTTCATTTTGTTATTAGCAAATTTATGTTTTCTTAGAATTTGCTTCGTGGATTTTATTAGACCCTTTTTGCAGTTCTAAACATAACAGAATTTGGTGTTTTTTATTTGGTATTTTTCATTAATATTTAATGTGATATGTTGGTAATGATTTTTTGTAATGTGTAAACATATATTTATGTTTTTTTAAAACAATTTATTACATTCATTAAAGATTAATAAATAATTAAATTCAAGCTAATATTTTTAAGGATCAAATAAGTTGTCGAAATCTTTAATCTCGCGAGCAAAAGCAAGAGCTACACGAACTCGATCACGATACTGGTTTTCCAACTCAGCGCGATCAAAAACTACAAAAATCAGGAGATAAATAGTGTTATGCAAGCAATAGCGATATAAAGAAAAGTTCAGAAAAATGATGAAAGAACACACCAAGTGTAGGGACTTCCCATTTCCGTCGTAATCTTGGGACTTCCCTTCAGAAGTCGTTAGACACGATTTCCCAACTGGTTCCAGAAATTAATATATATATATATATATATATATAGATATCCTGATTTCCAATCACAAAAGGATGACGGAAACCCAGAAACAACCCTAGACTTTCTATCCTCGGGTAAGAGCTCAAAATACTCATGATGGGTGGTTGGTACAAATATAAAAACTCATTCAACATTATAATATCTCCCTCACAAGCAGACACCTAGATCAACATACAACTTATAATCATCCTCTAGGCGTTAGGGGCGAGTTGACCAGGGGTAATTTGGAAAGTATGAAGAAGTTGCATAACGAACGGGTGGACAGGAAAGCGAAGACCACATAGGAAATCTACTTCATAAAAGAACACTTCCTTGTGGGCAAAGCTACAAGCTTTTTCGCCAGAGCAAGGCAAACAAATGCATGCCTTTAGGAAATTAAAATCTCTTCCTAAACCCGTTCAAATGACTCTCTTTTAGGGAACAAGTTTCAGAAAGGGAAATGCAAAGGGGGTGAAGAAGAAGTCGAAGGCAACTTCAACACAACAGTGTCAACCACCTTACCCAAGGATTCAGCGTTTGACGATAACCCTGTCTCTAACTCACTCGACCTAACATCACCTTCCTTATACT
>JAOXJQ010000926.1:0-11315 GCA_025762765.1 Quercus bicolor | reverse complement strand
CTACAAATGACATTGTTTGGGCCTTTTCACGTGCGAACCCAACACAGTTAGGTTCGTTACGAATCGTGTCCTTACAAAAACTTTTTTAAAATTGTTCGTTAACGAATATCATAGGGAACTCATCAACCGAACCCAAAAAATTAAAATATTTACATATTTTAAAAATCTAAATAGTGAATTGTAAACTCTTTATATTTTTAAAGCACATATAAAATTTTGTGTTAATTAGCTTTTATTTACTATTCAATTTATAAAACTTATTTTTTATGCATAAGTTTAGACTTAATAACTTGAAATTTAAACATTCAATTAATGACATAAATATTTATTTTTGCTCTTCTCAAAATTTTACAAATATAAAGGATATAAGGAAAAAATGTAATCTAACTGTAGATCTGTCAAAATTCACATCTAATAAAAAGTTATTAAGCGAAGGCTACAATCAAGTTTGTTGTCAAACTTTGTTCCTATAAAAAACACCCTTTCAAAAAAATCCTACCATGTATTTTAAAAAATTTTAATTGATATTTAAATGTACATAATTTATAAAAAGAAAAAAACTAAAAGAAAGTTAGTGAAGCAATAAATAAAAAACTGTAGTCTTTGTAAGGGGATGAGCTGTGCTAGTAGTGTTGGGCTGCCTCCTGCTGCACTAAGCCCAAGTTTTCTGAATAAGAGAGTTGGGACCGGCCCAACTTCAGCTTAAGTTGGTCCAACTTGTGCGCAAACTAGGCCAAGTCTGTCAGGGACGCGTTCACGGCGGGCGAAACTGTTTCAAACAAATCGTGGCAGGCAGATATAATAATAATAAAATAAACAGAAAATATCTAGCCATTTAATGGGGAATTGACCAAATAGCCCTTAAAATCAATTACAACAACAATACTAATTGTTTTCTTTTTTACGGAAGAGAAAAAGCATAACAGAGGACATCAAATGTTAATATGCATGGGTTAGTCAAAATATTAGGGAAAATCGATCAGAAATCCAATCCGCAGGAGCAGAGCCACAAAAGGAAGAACGTTCCTTCTCAATGCAGTCAATCTCTTAGGAAAGAGTCTTGCCGTGGAGATTAACCGCCCTGAAGGAAACGGGTCTGAGTGGTTTTTCTGCGTAGATACTCTCGAGGTTTTCACAGAGGGCCGGATTTCATGAGGGAGAGAAGGGACCAATCTACCGGTGCATGCCCACCGTTCTAATTCTCTCTATTCCTTTCTTTCTTCTCACTCGTTTTCTTTGCTATTTCTTTTAAGTTTTCTATTTCTTAGTCAAAGTTTCCGTTGTTCCTCCTTTTTTTTTTCCTCTGTTCACGGCAAGACCCTCCTTTTATAATGCCTACCATGACCATATTTTACTGTTTTAGCCCTTAACTCCCTTTGTCTGGTCTGGGTGTACTGGTCGACCATCATTGTTTCGTCTGTGTGTCGCCCTCCCATCGCCAGACAAGGAAGAGTATTTTGTTTGCTAGTTTGTTGTGGCACTCATTTCCTGCTACGGTTTGGGTTATTTCTCTCTCCCTATCCCTCATGGCATGCACCTAATGGTTCCAACTCAGCTTGCCTCTTTTGGGTAGTAAGCCATCCCAGCAGGACACCTCCCCGAAAGAGCCTGAGCCGGAACCTTCAAAATAGATTTTTCCCCTCTCCCCACCACCAAATCATGCCCTCTGAATCTCTGACCCCCTGACCTCACCATGCTCTGTATTGGCTGGGTACAAGCTGGTGGTGCCTGGGCCTTGCGCGTGCCTTCATTCCATATGTGTCCAAAACTTGCCTGCTGCCCATTCATCTGCCATGGTCTGGAGGCTCGCCGTCTGTGTTCTTTGACCTCTTATGTGGGCTACTTTTTTTTTTTCCGCTCCCCTCAGGAGTTGGGCTTTATTTGATGATGGGCCTTACATTTTTTTGGCTCGCTCCTTGGTTTCCCTTATTTCTTGCAATGTCATTCCGTTATTCCTGCTGTAATAATTTGATCCTGCTGGGTTTCTTTTAGGTCAGCCGTTTATTTCTTCTCCCAGTGGCTTGGCGTGGCCACTGGTTTGCTTTTATTTATGGGCTCCTACGTCCCTTTTGACTTTTCCCTTGGCCCTCCTTGGCCCGTTTGCTTTCTTTGGGCTTCCTTGGCTCTTTTGCTAATTCTGCATTCCCATAGGCTTTTTACTAACTTCATTGGGCTTCCTTGGCCCAATAACCTTATTCTCATCCTTGGGGTTTATGGGTCTGCCATAAACCCCTTACTTTCTTAGTTTTCATTACTTTGGGCCTACGGCGGCCTTTTCTCGCTTTTCTACCTCATACACTGCCTATGGGATACTATTTCTCTCTTTCCGGGTTTCTTCAAGCCCACTTGCCTCCTCAAGACCCATTTGTTTATTTCTTGGGCCTGTGATCCATTATTCCTGCCGCTTGGGTCTAATGGTTTTGCTGTCTGCTTTGTTGCCCTGGTTATTGGGCTTTCTTTCTTTCCACCTGGATTCTCACAAATGGCCCTCAACATTTAGCCCCCTGAACATATGAAACGTTCCTGCGATTCATATGTGAATGAAAAGATGTTTCTATCCTCTCTTTTCTCATATTTTTCTTCTTTCTTCGCGGGTTTTTTTAAGTAGTGGACCCCTTCTTATATATATATATATATATATATATTTTCTTTCCTGCTGCGAACATGATTGTCTCTTCGAATTTCCCAGTTTGGCAGTTATTCTCGAAGCATAGCCACCGTTTCATTAATTTCATTCCATTATGATGGCTGACTCGTCGCCTTCCTTCGTGCCGTTATTAATGACCTGGGTATTTAAAGAGGAATCATTCTACACTTTAAATACAAACTCCTTCCTTTCCAAGAACACATAGTCTCCATCTCTTACTCTTCACTATCTTTTCTCTTTCAAACACCCGTACCCATCTTCTCCGACTAAGTCCTCTTACCATGTCGCTGGTGAAAAGCCAAGGCTCTTCCCACTGTAAAGGGAAGGCAATCGCTTCCGACTCTCCCGCTGTTCCTGACGTAGGCGAGGAGACGGAACACTCCGAGTCAGAACAGTCCGCTGGGGAAGAGACCCAGCGCGACCCCAATAGTGAATGCGCCCCTTTGATCGATCTGTGGTATGAAGTCCATCCTCACTTTCCGAAAGTTCCTGGTGACTATGCACCGCCACCGGGTTGCGTATGGCTTGCCCTTGTCCGACGAAACCCCGACGTCTTTTGGGCTCCATTAGCGTCTTCAATCCCTGATCTAGCCATTCGCCAAGGTATCTCGCTTCCCGTACCCATTCATTTCGAATTTGGGTCTGGCACTGCCTTGGGTTGGAGAGAATGGGTCGACAATGAGTTATCTAATGTGGGCTTCATGGGGTTGTTGCAATGAGCCGGCATCTTGAAAGCTATTGTCTCATCTCGCTGCCTGTCGAACTTCCGAGACCTTTACAACCTCTGACATTTGGTCCGATGGTGGTGTACCAGTGCGGTGAACTCATCGTTACCCTCGAAGATGTGGCCAATCAGTTACTTTTGCCTATTCTTGGTGATACCGATCCTGTCACTCTAGAGTTTTCTCAGGAAGAAGAGGCTATTGAGGCCGAACTGAGGAAGAGGACGGCTAGAAACGCCAAGCTGTCATACTGGGTTAGTTCTTCTTCTAAGTTTTCTGTAGCTGCTGGCCGCGTGGCTTTTGTCGTGTTTTGGCTTTGTAAATTTGTTTTTGGGTCCCACCCCCACTATGCCATAAAGCTTTTGTACTTTCGTTTAGCCATCAAAATCTCTGCTGGGGTGAGCCTACTGTTAGCCCCCATGTTCTTGGGGCATTTGTATGTCCAATTAGATATTGTGCGTAGTGACGAAAGTCAGGCTGGGTCCTACCATATAGTGACCTCTTTCATCCCTTGTACCATACTGCAGCAATTGTTATTTGAGCATTGTGCTCAATACTTGGCAAAGTGTAGACCTGCCCGTTTTGCTAGAGATAAGTACCAGACATGTCCGAGGATAATTACTAACTTTTGCGGTAGGTTTGAGTCTGATTTTCCGCTTGCTTTCCGTTGGCCTGGCTTGAAGCCCATTGGTTATTCTGTTGTTGAGTCTTTTGATGAGGGCATTGGTTTTTCTTGGAGGACCTATAGAAACTTGGGTGCAAATTATACATGTATAGATTCTGTCATGGGTTCGTTTGTTGACACCATTGGGACTACTACCCCCTTGGTTAGTTTTGATGAAACGGGGATTACTTATCTAGCGGCCACTAATGCCGGATGGCTACCTTACCTAGCCGACGAAGGCATTAGGTTCGTTCACTATCCTGCTAACCTGGTAAGAAGGCAGTTTGGGTTAGATCAGGATATCCCCGATGACATTTCCTTCCTTATGGAATCTCCTACTTCAGTCTGCCCTTTCCTCCGACATACTGCCTTTGAATTTTGGAGGCAGCGCTTCAGTGCCATTGCAGTTCCCGGTTCACTAAGGAAGGGCCTTTGTACTCCTCCCATGCACTGTTATTGGTAAGCGGTGATGACTACATTCGTGAATAAGCTAGTGGGTAGCCATGGCTTCTCTTTTATTCCCCCTGATGGGCTTGGTATGGTCTTCTCGGTTAACCCTCACTTGCTTCTCCCTTCCAAATCTATTTTGGTGTATGCTAAGAGACAGAACCGGTCAGCCATCTTTGAGTGGGATGCTGAGAAAAAAGGATGGTACTGGCATGCTGGCGATTATCCTCCCAATTGGGAGAAAAGGTCAAAGTAATAAACATCTCTGTTCCGAGTAAGAAAGCTCCTGCCAAGCTTAAATCTACCGGCAAATCTAAGCTTGCCACCCCATTACCACCCCATTACCACCTACAGGTGCTTCCCTGGCCAGTAGAACCCGAGGTAGTAAAAGGAAGACAACCCCTCATCTTGTGTTTGCTGTTGAGCAGAACGTAAGTTATCTCTTCTTTTTTTTTATAAAGAAAATACCTTTTAACTTTCTTGCGGCTAACCTTGCTAATTTCCTCTTCCTCCTTTCTTTTAGTCTAAGCATAAGGAGGACTCGTCAGTTACCCGCCCTATTCTGTTTGATGAGCCCGAATTTGAGGTACGTCTCTTTTCTTCACTTCTCTTTTTTCTTTTTCGCATGTGTTCTCTCTACTATGTGTCTTTTTTTTCGCTTCTCATTGTTAATAACTCCTTTGGTCTTCACATCAGTATTTGTATTCACCTTCTTCCCCTTTTTCTTTTTTTTTTTTAGGAGGAGCCTGAACCTCTATCCATATATCGCCCTACTGCTAAGGAGATTTTCACCTCCATGGGTGTACCCATGGAAGGCTTTTTCGATGGGGCCGATGTGGTATTCGCAACACCCGCTCCCTCTACTGCTGCATATAAGGCTCCTGCCAAAGCTCCCACCTCTTCCGCAGAGCTGGTACCTAGAGAAGAGGGTACTCATACCGAAGGGGTTGGTAAGACTACATCTCTACCCGCTGAGGCACCTGCTCCTCTAGAGAGAGCCATTTCTCCTGTCGCCGTTCAGACCAAGACCGCTCCCTCTGTTCTGCCACTTATTATCTCCACCAGTGACCCCTTTGCAGCTACCTCCCAGGCTGCAAAGGGCGGTGCTTCCCTTGTTGTTACTCCTTCCTCCATTCCTGGTTCCGCTACCCGTGGTCCTGATACAGACTTATCCTCTGAGGGGTCCGATGACATTCTTGAGGATCCCGATGATGCGCCCATCCTGAAGAAGAGGATTTTTGATTCCGATGAAGAGGAGAGTGCTTCGCCCAAGCCTGACTTCATGGGTATGTATCTTTCCTCCCCTTTTTTTTTTTGGTACTTGCGTTTCATTTGCACGCCTATCTCCTTGCTTGCTTACAGAGACTTTTAAGGGGCCAGGAATTGCAGCAGGCGTAGGAATGCCTGCTCCTGCCACACCCGTAGCGCCCATTCCTGTCGCACCTTCAGCACCCTTTTCAGCCGTACTTACTACTCCTACTTTTGCTGTACCTATAGTACTTGTTTCCGCTACACCCGCAACCCCCATTCTTTGTAGCTCTGGCAAGTTTCCTTTCCCTTTTATTATATCCTCTCTTTTTTTGTAAATCTTCTCTTCCCAGACCACGGCTTCTCATTTTGCCTTGCGTTTTTTTTTTTTTTTTTTTTTTTTTAATATAGGTCCACTTCCTATTGCCCCTTTTCAATTTGAGGTGGGTAGCAGTTCCGCCGCCGTCTCGAATGATGCTGCAACCTTCTTTGCCTGCTTTGACTAGCCGGAGGTTAACGACCTTGGCCCGGCAGACTTCTGGGCTTCTGGTCCTCCTTACGTGGATTTTTATGGCTTCCGAGTTCCCGAAGATTGCATTTCTCACTTGGTGATAATCTACAGCAACCGTGGCAATTTTATGCAAGAATTTCGTCTTGGTCGTTCTACTAAGGAGCATTTCTTGAAGATGTTGGGATGCGTGCTGAATGACATTGAGCACAGCTTTATTGATTTTGTTTCTGCCGAGAGAATCCTACAGTGGAGGGTCGTGATTCAGGAACTTATCAGTATGGGTTTTGCTGTGGAATTTGTTCTCGATCACCTCCGTGAAATTGCTCGAGCCATTTTTATGAGGAGAGTTCAGCCAGCTGTTAATGCTATAGATGCCCATATCGAGCTTCTGAAGAAAGAGGTGGCAGATTAGGAGGGTCGTCGCAAGTGCCTTCTTTCTAGCGTTGGTGGGCCCAGTCGTTTTGGAGACCAGACTCTCATTTCCGGACTCCATTGATGATGACGCAATTCCCTTCCCTTTTCTTTGTTTTCCTGTTTTTGTTATGTCGCACAGAACACTTATATGTTTCCTATAGTATCTATTTGGTGTATGTTTGCCACAGTTTGGGTTTGTAATCATGATGTTACACCTTGCTACTTCTTTTACTATTGCTATGATATGGTACTAATACTTCGTACTTTTTCATTACATATTCATGAAAGTACGTTACAATTTTTTCTTCTGTGACATAATCACTTGGAGGAAAAAAAAGCAGTGAAGGAAACATAAAAGTTTTTTAACAAAAGAAGGGGACAACCACATAACTCTTTTCCCTAAGCATAATAACGTTTCAGCCATTTCCCATTGATGGGATCCATTAAGTCCCTGCCATTCATTTGAGTTAGGCGATAATACCCACTTTGACGCGCTTCTCTTATCACAAGGGGTCCCTCCCACTTTGGTGTAAACTTAGATGGTCCTGCCAGGCCTCGCCTGACATAGTTTGCCACCTTTAACACAAGTTGTCTTTCTGCAAACACTCTTTCCTTGGTCATCCTACCGTAAGCTTTAGTCATCTTTTGTCTGTATCTTCGGCTGCGTTCCTGGGCCTCTTCTCTCTTTTCATCAAGTCCTTCTAGGTCCTCGCACCTTTCTGCCACGAAGACTTCTTCCTCCTTTTCCTTTTCTCGCGTCTACATGACCCTCAGGGACGATGTCATTATTTCTGCTAGGCTCACTACCTCAGTTCTGTAGACTAAGGAAAAGGATGAGAAGCCTGTGGCTGACTTTGGTGATTTTCTGTAAGCCTAGAGAGCATCTAGCAGATGCGTCACCCATCCTCCCGTATACTCTTGGCTCATTTTATTGATGATCTGTTTGAGAGTTTTGTTTGTTACCTCTGCTTGCCCATTCCCTTAAGGGTAATAAGGTTATGACCGGTGGTGCTTGACTTGGTAGAACTCTAGCATCTTTCTTACATCACTGTTAACAAATGGTGTGCCGTTGTCACTGATGATCCTGTGCGGTACCCCAAATCTTACAATTATATTTTCTTTGATGAAATTTGCCACTGCTCCTCCTGTGGCCTTACAGAGTGGCACTGCTTCTGCCCACTTAGTAAAATACTCTGTAGCCACTAGTATCCATATGTATCCACGTGATGGTGGGTTGACTGGCCCTACTAAATCTAGCCCCCAAGTGTGGAAGGGCCATAGGGTGACCATGCTATGTAAATCTTACGGATGGGTATGAATCAAGTTGGCTTGTACCTGACAACTATGACACTTTTTTACAAATTCTGCCGCATCTCTTTTCATGGTTGGCCAGTAGTAGCCCATCTGCAGCAGGCATCTGTAATGCTTTTTCTTCCCCTGGTGTTCACCACATTTCCCTGAATGTACTTCCTTTATCATTTCTTTTGCTTCTTCAGGGCCCAAACACCTCAAAGGATCCCCATCATATCCTTTTTTGAAAAGGACCACGTGTTGCCAACCTTTTAAGCTTGTATCTTTCCCTGTGCTTTTGTGGTAGGATGCCTTCTGTTAGGTACTGCATGAAAGGGCTCCTCCAATCCTCACTGACGAATACAACGTAACTTTCCTCCCTATCTGTCGTAAGCTGGCAAGTCCCACACTGGGTTTAAACTTGATTTGCATCTTTACCCATACTCGGCCAATAGAAGCCTGCCCTCTGTAGTTTGCGGTAAAAACTAACTTCTCCGCAGGACCCGCAAGTCTTGTCATGTATTTCTTTCAATTTTCTCTGGGCTTCTTCCTGCCCCACGCATCTAGATAAGACCCCACTTGGTATCCTGCGGTACAACTCCTCTCTTGCCAAGGCGTAGTCTTTTAGTATCTTTAATTCTGCTGCATCGTCTCCCTTTATCAGGATTTCCATTATGGGGATCCGCCAATCACCTTCGCCCTGCTCCTCTCGGAACTTTTCCTTCAACACCTCGATGATGGATTCTTCCCTCTTGCTGACTTCTATCCTGGTGCTATTCCCTTTGAAGATTATTTGCGAACCCAGTGTAGCTAATATGTCCACAAACCAGTTTTCGTTTCTTGGAGCATGCTCTATTTTGAAGGTTGAAAATTTTTCTTCCATCCTCTGGGCCATTGCTCTGTATGGGGCTAGGCTAGGCTCCTTTAAGAAAAAACTTCCCTTGGCCTGGCAGACAACCAAGTTTGAATCTCCCAATACCCTTAAATATTAGACTCTCATTTCGAGGGCCGTGGCAAGCTCGGTTAGGTAAGCTTCGTACTCCGCCATGTTGTTTGAACAGGGGAATTCCAACTTAAATGACAGTGCCACTGCCTTGTCTTCTTCATGATATAAAACTACTCCCACCCCTCTGGAATGGGTAGTAGAAGACCCATCGAATTTCATTACCCACTATTCTCTGACCTCTTCTGCCATGGCTACTTCCCCTGGAACTTCATCATTCAGCAGGAATTCTTCCTCTTTTGGAAACTGTGCCAATAAATCCGATATAGCCTAACTTTTCACTGCCCTAGGTGTCCCCATTCTCAAGTCGTATTGTGATAACTGTAGCAACCACTAGGATATTTTGCCGAAGAGGATCGATTGTTGTAACAGAGCTTTAATGGCATGGGACTTAGTTATCAGCCATACTTCGTAGGCCAAGAAATAGTGACGCAACCTCTGCGAAGCATATACAATGACCAGGCATTCTCTCTCTGCCTTTGGGTAATGAGTTTCTGTATCTTTTAAGGCGCGGCTGATGTAGTATATTGGCTGCTCGATACCACCTCCATCTTCCTAAGCGATTAGTGCACCGATGGCATACGAGTTGATGGCCAAATAAAGTAGTAATGGTCTTTTATGGATAGGGGCCTGCACCGTGGGGAGGTTCATCATTATCTGTTGTAGTCTTTTGAAGGCCGTCTGCTGCTCTTTCCCCCACTCAAAACTTTGCCCCTTTTTGAGCAACTTGGTGAAGGCAGAGGTGATTGATGCCAATCCAGGGATGAATCTCCAGATATATGAGACTTTTCCTAAGAAGCTCTTCAACTCTTTTACTGTGGCCGGAGGTCTCATAGTTGCTATGGCCGTGGCTTTGACCGGGTCCACGTCTATGCCCCTACTGTGAACCAGGAAACCCAGGAATTTCCCAGAGGACACTCCGAATACGCACTTGAGGAGATTCATTCTTAACTTAAAAGCTCTGCATCTTTCGAATACCCTTTTTAACACGCAAAAGTCTTCTTCTCTCCTCCTTGATTTAACCACTATGTCATTTACATAGTCTTCCAGCTCCTGGTGCATCATATCATGAAATATGACCGTTATTGCTCGTTGATAAGTTGCGCCTGCCTTTTTTAACCCGAAGGGCATCACAGTGTAGTAGAAATTGCCCATGGGTGTTCTGAAAGTAGTTTTCTCTGCATCCTTTGGTGCCATTCTGATCTGATTGTATCCGTTGAAACCATCTATGAACGAAAACATGGCGCTTCTTGCCGCAGAATCTATTAGTAAATCCATATTTGGCAATGGGAATTCGTCCTTTGGACAGGCTTTGTTGAGATTTTTGAAATCTACACAGCATCTTATCTGGCCGTTCTTCTTCTTCACTGGTACTATGTTGGATAGCTAGCGAGGGTGCTGAATAGGCTTGATGAATCTTGCGGCCAGCAACTTCTACACCTCTTTAACTATCTGCCCTTCTATTTCTGTGTGAAATATCCTGGCAGGCTGGGCCATCGGCTTGGCCCCTAGGTCTACATTTAATGTATGCGTAACTAGCCTGGGATCCAGTCCTGGCATTTCACTGTAGTTCCAAGCAAAAACGTCTCTGAATTCTTTCAACAGCAGTATCAGTTCTAACTACTCCTTTTCTGTCAGGCTTGCACTAATTAAGATAGGCCTTGGTTCTCGTAAATCAGACCCTAGGTCAACTTCTTCCAATTCTTCCTCTATCACAACCTGTGTGTCCTTTTCGGGTGGGACCCACTTGCATCTCACTCGTGGGCCCCACGTGCCTTCATAACTTATACACAATCCTGCCATCAAGGCCTCGGACTCTGATGCACTGAGGTGTTTCGTCTGGCTCTGCGGCAGACGCTTCTTTTCTTTTCTTCTTTCGCGCCAGTAGCTCTCTTAGATCGGGTTCTGGGTAACCTTGGACATTGTGGTGGGCCTTTTTGTGGTTAAAGTGGGCTGGGCTGCCTCCTGCGGTGTTGGGCCCGAGTATTCTAAGTAGAGGAGTTAAGACCGGTTTAACTGCAACTCAATTTGGTTCGGCTTGTGCGTAAATTATGTCTCGTCTGCCAGGAGCACGCTTACAGCGGGCAAAACGTGGTGCTTATCCTCTATTTCTGCCGCAGAAGTAATTTTTCTCCAATTTCTGCCGCAAAAGGAACTTTTCTCCAGTTTCTGCCGCAAGACTGACTTTTTTGCTATGTAGCAAAACTTTCTACTGTGCAATAAAGCTTCCTGCTGTGCAACAAAGCTTCCTGCTGTGCTACAAAACTATTTGCTGTGCTTTAAAACCTTCTGCCGTGCAATAAAACCTTTTGCAATGTGAATGACTACTCTTCGTTTTTACTGCAGAAATACTTTTCTACTTCCTGCAC
>JAOXJQ010000904.1:0-11317 GCA_025762765.1 Quercus bicolor | reverse complement strand
GTACAATATGTAATGGTTTCTCATTTCATATATATATATATATATATATATATGACTTAGAATTTAATTAGATTTGGACTCTTCAGTTTTTCACCTAATATGGTGTCAATGGTTAATCTGATATATGTTATGGTCAATAAAGGCTTCAGCTTTTACACATTTTATAACTTGGACGCTTTGTACATCAACAACAAAAGTTTATGGTGGTCAATGTTCACTGATAATTTGTTATGGTCAATTTAGAGAATTTAAAATTATCAGAAATTTTATTAAAATGCCTCAATGAGTAAACAAATGTGTATAACATTGTACGCTTTTATGAAAATGTGTACAACATTGTACATTTTATGCAAATATGTACAATATTGTATACACTTATTTAGTTTATAATGTAAATCTTAAACGAATAGTGTCATACAATCCAATAATTCTCATAGTTACAAAATAATAAAATTAACACCCTTGAATTCTCAATTTATGAAAAGAGGAAGGAAAAATTTTCATTGAAGGAGATATATCAGCTAAAAATTTAGCTGGATCAAAATTCTCTCAAATTCTTTGAAAATTTTACCACATAGATGCATGCAGTAAAAATATATCATGATTCTTCTCTATAATTTATATATAGTAAAATTTCATGGTTTTTAAAGCATACACATAGATAGATCCACTAAAAATGGTCTTTAAAGTATGCTAAATTCACAATTGAAAATTATACAAAAATCAAGATGAAACATGTCTGTCATATCATCCACCATAGCACATTACCACACAAACACATGTACTCAGTAGAGTACTCAATCAATACAAAAATTATTCATAAAAAAAAAAAAAAAAATCAATACAAAAATTACACCTACGAAAACTTATAAGTGTCCTGCCATGTAATTTACATGAATTGATTTGGTTCATGAACACATCACATGGAGTCAAGCTACAATCGAATCATGATAAATGCATTGTATTAAAAGTCAATAAATTAAGTTGACCAGAAATGGATAGAATAGATAGACTTTCCATCTAAACGCAACAGACCTTGTGCGTTTGGCCCCGCGTTTTTTGAAAACGACAAAAATTCGTGTTTTTGGAACTCGGTGATGGATAGTTTTAAAAATCGCTGGTTTTTAACGTATAACTTGCGTTTTGGTATCATCTTCTAAAAGTATGAAATTCTAAAAATATCCAAGTAACATTCCAATCTCAAGCTAATAGAAGTGTGGGCTAATGCATTTCAGGAGAGTTATCATGCAAAAGAGGAGGTTGACACATTAATGATAGCCTAGGATTATAGAGGAGGTAGACACATTCATGCAATATTTGCTTTTGGGGTTTCTCATATTTACTTTAATTTATTTTCAATCAATAAAATTGTTAGAATTTTTTTTTTTACCACTACCAATAAAAAAATGTGGGGTACTTTGTTCTTTACTACACCAAAAAAAAAAAAAAAAAAAAATTATTACTATTATTATATGCTTTAGAAAATGACAAATCAAGGATGCTATGAGAATGTTGTGAGAATGTTGTGATTATTGTAGCTATTGACTTTTGATAGCCTAACAACACAACTAAGCCCATTTGGAAATTCGCACTAAAAACAGCATTTCAAGGATGTTATGATGCTTGATGCTGCAGTTAAATCACTACATTAATCAAGAAAATGAGTAAAAACAAGAAGACTAAAGACACAACAAATACAGAGATGCAGTTAATTATTCTCCACAAAAGATGAAAAAGGTCGCTTGCTGAATCTAACAATCAAAGGATAATGTACTAGTTTTAAAAGATTACTGATCAAGAAGATCTATATAGCAACTATTACAACATTTAAATGTTCCAATGGTAAAACTTCTTGATGGATATGTTATCTAGACTTTTGAACTATGAAATCTAGCACTTGTACATTAATTAAAAAAAAAAAAAAAAATCATACACAGGTTGGGAGTTCTTTTTCTAAAAAGTCAATTGACTACCTTAAACATAAGGTGTTAACCTGAGAAAAATTTGAAAGATCGATCTTATGGGGTTGACACTAATGATGTCGTGATGACATGATCTATTAATTGTGAATCCAGTGCTCACACTGTGGTCATCTTTAAGGCTTTAGCTTTCACACATTTTATAACAACAACAACAACAACAACAACAACAAAAGTATATTGATCATTCTGCTGATATGTTATAATCAATGTTATTGAATTATTATTCTTAGTCACATCAGAATTTAAACTAATCGCTATCAATTTGCTCCTTAATATTATAGAATTTAAATTTATCAGAAATCTTAATATATATAATACTTCAATGAGATTATATCTCAGAAGATAGATTGTATTTTATTTTATTTTTTGGATAGATTGTATTTGAATGTGCGTGGATTGTGGATTCTTCTATAGCACCTCTCGGATATATTAGCCATGGTTAATATTTTATTATTCATGAAGGAACAGTGGAGACTTAAAAACTTTTCTTAAAACACTTAAAAATCCATAATTATGATCACTGTAGATACCATACCCTCAAATGCGTAAAAACAAATCACGTCTTTTACATTCTTTGCTAAGAAAATTATCTACATCATTTAATATGAAAATTTTGTAAGACTTAATTTTAATTAAATAAATGTTGAAATCAAAATGTAGCATGCACAGATGAACTAATACACATATATACATATAGGGCCATTCTACCATACTCACCTTTTTTTTGTGTGGGTACGGTACCCACCCATTGATCTAACCATTTATTTCACTTGTTTTTATCTTGGCCGTTTATGTAATTTTAATGAATTACCAGTTACCAGTCAAGCAGGTAACATATAAAATCAAACACAGGGAAAAAACAAACGTTTCTTTTTTCTTTTTTCTCTCTCACCTCACTGTCTCGCGTGCTCTCTCTACTTCTCTGCTGCTTTCTTTTAATTTTGCTCCTCCTCATTGATCTTGGCCGATCTTCACCTCATCTTCATACAAATCTTAGGTAACCATTCTTCATACATTTTCGCTGAATTTATCATCAAGATTTGGGTTTTTGAATGATGGATTTAATTAATGATTTATTTCAATTGAATGTGTGAGTAGGATAGGTTTTTCCTTCATCCCTTCTCCCTTTTCCCTGAATTTATCGTCAAGATTTTGAGCCTATTTGATTTTTTTTTTTTTTTTTTTGGGAGCAGGAATGTTGTGAAATCTGAATTAAAATTTCGTAACAGGCAAATTCAAATTGCAAATCAAGCCACTTTCTTCGATTTTTCCCCCAATGGAAACTCCATGTGAAAATTTCCCATTGAAGAATCCCTCAGCAAGTTTGTAATGTGAAACTTTAATTTTTACGTATTTATTTAATATATAGAAAATTTGATTTCATGACATAAATCTTTGCACTCATTCTGGTTTTTCATTTATGATTGCTAGTGTATCTTTCTTTTTGTTCAATGGCTTTGAAGTTCTAAAATGCATAAATTAGACAGTATGGTGCGTAGAGGTGGAGGATCCCAGTATATGTTATTCAATGATAAATTGACAAACATAGTAGTTGGATCTCCTTCAGAGATTTAATAAGTCCTTGACTCTTTTAAGAAAAAAGATTATTTGTAAAAAAAAAAAATTGGTTCTTTCTTTAAGAAATTCTTTAAGGTCCCTTGCTAGTATGGTGACTTATGACATTAATGTGATATTCCTTTTATTCGCATTGGCTCTTTGTTATGCTTGCTGAGTTGGGGAATATCTTCCCTTATTTGTATTAGCTTCATCTCTCACTTGCTTTTGTAATTTCTTAGTCAGAAAAAGGAGATAAGGAGCCTTGCAGCTTTGGGTGTTATTTATGTAGTTAAATGCACATGGCTAGAAGATTGTGATTGCGAAAATTAAGAGATCCATGTTCTACTGAGATACATAGCCTATGATCTACTTCTTCCAAAAGGTTTGCTTATTTCTATATTAAAAGTCCTGGTTTGTGTGTGAGTGTTTTAAATTTCACATCCTAGTTCAAGCCGGACTTATATCGTTATGTGGGCTATTTTTATTTCTTTCATTTGTTTGATTGGCACTTGTCAAACTTTTGAGTATGTTATACATTTTAATCTTAACTTGTAAATTGTGATCACATAGATTCTGTTTGCTCCACAAAAGGAGCAGTGGTTCGAGCAACCAACATAAATCAAAGTAAAAACTCCACAGTTTATCCTAGCATGTCATCTAATTAGGTACTGGGGAATAGGAACTCTTGAATTAGATAGCTTTCATTGGAGAAAAACAAAGAAGAGAGGTTAGAAATCAACATGAACCGAGACAGTTCTCTTAAAGCAACTTCAAAATTTTTTGAGCAAAGTCAACTTCCTATTATAAATGGTAAAGGTAATGGTCAATTGATGGATAAAAAAAAGGGTCAAAGAAGACACAACATGATTCAAGTGTTAAAAATGAGAAGCGATCAAGTGTGTTCAAGACGAGAGTATTTTGCTTCTCAAAATCCTTTCCTGAGGATAGGGTAATTTGTTAAAATTCCTTCAATTTTGCACTAAAAGAACCATGGCCTTTTATATTATTATCACCATTTAGAAGTTCGTGCCTCTGGTTGTAAATGTGTATGTTAAATTGTAAATGTAGAGAAATGTACAATAGGTATTTTTAATAATTCTTGAAAATATTATCAATGTCATTTGCAAAAAGAAAATTTGTGCACTGAATAGGACTTGGAATGTGAAACATGAATTTGCAGTCTTGCAAACCTGCCTGAAACTAAAGGTCTTTGGTTGCTATGTTAAGAATTCTATATTTAATGATAGAGAACATATTGCTTATATATTAATCAATTTGGTTTGGATTAGGCTTCTGAGTTCTTTCCATTTACTTGAAATCAACCTCTTACTATTTCATCATAATGTTATATACACATACACACATTGAATCCCCCTAGATCTGGGGTTTTAGTTTGTGTGTATCTTAATTAAAGTTGGCGTTATAAATTATCAAATAAGATTCTACAGATTGGTTTGAACATTGGAAGCAGTTATGGATATGTTGTAAGATTTTAGAAGAAAAAGTATTTGTTGGCTTTGAGAACTTGATTGCTCTTTTTACACTTACTAGCGTGCATTTTTTGGGTTCTGGTAATTGTTTTTTATTCTTAATATTTTTGTTTGTTTTGGTTGAATATATTTTTTATTATGTTCTTTCATTTTTTTGGTATGTGGTAATGAATTTGAGACAGGTATTAAATATTCAAATCTGTTTAACTGTTAGCTATGATCTCTTCTCTCAAAGGGCTCAAATTGTTCAATGGGCAATTTAAGGAGGAGGAAAGGTAGTGGATGATCCTGTGAAACAAAATATGCACTTTACATTTTCCACACATGTAGATGGATAGTGAAGCCAATCATCAACCAAAGCTGGAAGGTTTAAGGACAAGGTGGATGCCATCCATCGACAAGATATTTGCAGACTTGGTTGTTAAGTATATACAACTTTTGAAAGAGCAAATTAATTTTAGTTGTTGAGAAAATGTAGCTACAGTGTATGGATTCTAATGTGATATTATAGAGTTTTTAGCCAGAACAAAGTTATTAGCAAAACTTGATTCTATGGTGAAACTTGATTCAATGGCGAAACTTAATTCATTCATGCTCGGACTTCATTTGTATGTGAAAAGTTAAAACTAGACATTTTTTGTTGAAACTATTAACTTCAAATTTAACTATTAATTGGTATAGTAGTTCATAAACTTCAAATTTAACTTAGGAGTACAATTATGTGTAAGTTCAAAGTTTTGTAACCTTAAAATGAATCATAACTTGCCCACAATGGATTCCAATGGCATCTTCCACTAATTATGATGCTACAGGGAAGGGGTGGACAGGAGGAAAGAGAAGGTTTGGGCTTTTTAGATACCTAAAATAATTTGTGCATTATTTCTTGCAATGCTAGTGGTGATGGATTATTTCTTGGTAACGGTGCCATACTAATGAATGAATGGTGATAACAAATAAAAAGAATCCACTTCATTCCAAGTATGTCACAAATCAAGATAAGTATGCCTAAGAAATTCTATAAAGCCAAATAGTATTTTAGAACACATTTCCTAATGTTTCATTAGTTCAACAGAGGAGAATTCCATTAACAAGACAAACTTATCCAAATAAAAGTGGTTTCCTCCATCTACAGCACATTAGAAAATAAAGATTATTATAGAATTTTGTACATTCACACACTACTTTCAGGAAATTGACCTTTTAACAGCCAATTATGTTCAAATTACACTTTCCAATATTTTATAGGAACAAATACCAAACAGCTTTAGAATGAAAAGTTTGTATAAATTTTGCGAAACCCTAAGAGAGAGAGAGAGAGAGAGAGAGAGAGAACTATTTTGTGGCATTGATAAGTCTTCAACAACAAAAACATTTCATTGTTATTAGGGCTCTCTCAGACTTAGCCAATGGACGCTCTGCTGACTCATATGAGACTCACACTTATCATTATGGTTGAAATGCTAAACTCTCAAGGACAAAATTATTTTGATAAATTTCTTTAAAAGGACTGGGTCGTTCATTTTGGGTAAAATTGGTCAATTGTGCTTAATTGTTTTTAGATTTTCCATTGGTAATTTTTGTTATTGTGGAAATTTTTTGGGATGTTTATTTTGTTTTAGATGGGTCTAAATATAATAGTAATTTTATGAAACAAAATTGCATAGATACTTCAGTTGGGGTGGTTATACTCATGTTAGACACAGTCATTTGGGACACTTCTGCACACGTGGATATAATGAAAATGCTTAAAAAGTATAAAACTTGGTGTAGTAATCTTGATTGATGACTATTTCATGTTGGATCTGTAGTTTAAATTCAAGTGTTTACTGATTTTTTGCATAACTTGCTGATTGTATAGTCACCCTATTTCCAACCTTGGCCACCACAATAAACACACAACTGTGATTAAGTTGCAGCTATTGCATAAGAACAATTAGAGAGCACATAAGGTTATACATTTTCAATTTTATAGTATATATAAATAATAATAATACAAACATCAAGAGAGTGACCTCAACTATGTTATCTTATAGTGAGGTATGCCCCTAAATGCGATGGAAGCTACCAAAGGAGATACGTAGGAATTTAATTGGTATATTCAAATATTTGTGGAAGAAACCAAAGTAAATCCAGCTGATTTTTTTTTTTTTTTTTTTTTGTAAAAAAAATTAATTATTTTTTTTAGGTTATTTTCTTGGGATGCTTTTTTTTTTTAAGATTTTAGATCTAAATTTTTTAAATAACTTTATAAAAATTACTATTGTGATGAGCGGTTATTAGTAAATAAAAAATTGACTTCAGTGGTGGGCCCAAATGTAAAATTATGGTCAAATGTGATATTGGTACTAGCTACTGTGACGATTGAAGAGTCAATTGTAAGGAAAAAAAATAGGGTACCATCAAATGCAACAAAAGTACAGTCAGAAGTAATGTTGGTACTACCCAATGTAATAATGGAACTGTCAAATTTGAGAATAAAAAATAGGGTACCATTGAATGTGACAAAAATAGAGTTAGACATGATATTGGTACTGCTTAATGTGACAATGGAACCATCAAATTTGAGAAAAAAATAAAGAAACCACTATATGTGACAGAAGAAGTGTTGAATTTGATATTGAAACTGCACAATATGATAATGGAACCATTAAATTTGAGAAAAAAAATAAAGAAACCACTAAATGTAACAAAATAATTGTCAAATGTGATGTTGGAACTGCACATTATAAAAATGGAACCGTCAAATGTGAGAAACAAACAAGGGAACCACTGAATATGACAAAAGAACTGTCAAATGTGATGTTGGAACTGCACAATGTGAGAATGGAAGTGTCAGATGTGAGAAAAAAGTAAGCGAATTATCAAATGTGAGAAAAAAACTATCACATGTAATGTGGAAACTGCACAATGTGAGGATAGAACTGTCAAATGTGAGAAAAAAATAAGGGAACCACCAAATGTGAGAAAAGAACTGTCACATGTGATGTTAAAACTACACAATGTGAAGATGGAACCATCGAATGTGAAAAAAAAAAGGTAAAAGAACCACCCAATGTGATAAAAGAACTGTCACATGTGACAAAAGAACTGTCACATGTGACAAAAATAGAGTAAATGCGATGTTGGTACTACTTAAAATGACAATAAAACCATCAAATTTGAGAAAAACAAACAAATGAACCATTATATATGACAAAAAATTTGTCAAATGTGATATTGAAACTGCATAATGTAATAATGAAATCGTCAAATGTGGAAAAAAAAAAAAAAAAAAAAAAGGAACCACCAAATGTGATAAAAGAATTGTTAAATGTGATGTTGGAACTGTACAATGTGAAGATGGAATTGTCATATGTGATAAAAAATTAAGGGAACCACCAAATGTAAGAAAAGAACTGTCACATGTGATAACAAAACTACACAATGTGAGAATAGAACCGTCAAATATGAGGAAAAAAAAGTAAGGAAACCATCAAATGTGAGAAAAAACTGGCACATTTGATGTTAGAAATAAACAATGTGAGGATGGAACCGTCAAATGTGAGAAAAAAGTAAGAAAAATCACCAAATGTGAAAAAAAATTGTCACATGTGATTTTGGAATTACACAATGTGAGGATAGAACCGCCAAATGTGAGAAAAAAAATAAGGGAATTACCAAATGTGAGAAAAGAATTATCACATATGATGTTAGAATTGAACAATGTGAGGATGAAACCGTCAAATGTGAGAAAAAAGTAAGGGACCACCAAATGTGAGAAAAGAACTGTCACATGTGAAGTTGAAACTGTATAATGTGAGGATGAAATCGATAAATGTGAGAAAAAAAATAAGGGAACCACCAAATGTGAGAAAAGAATTGTCACATGTGATGTTGGAACTGCACAATATAATGATGGAACAATCAAGTGTGAGAAAAAAGTAAGGGAACCACCTAATGTAACAAAAGAACTGTCATATGTGATGTTGGAACCACACGACGTGATATTGGAACCACACAATGTGCTAATGGAACCATCAAATGTGAGAAACAAAGTAAAAGAACCACCAAATATGAGAAAAAAAGGATCATATGTGATGTTGGAATTACATAATGTGAGAATAAAACCGTCAAGTATGAGAAAAAAGTAAGGGAACCACCCCATGTAACAAAAGAACTGTCATATGTGATGTTGGAACTGTACAATGTGAGGATGGAACATTCGAATATGAGAAAAAAAGTAAGAGAACCACCAAATGTGAGAAAAAAAACTTTCACATGTAATGTTGGAACTGCACAATGTGAGGATGGAACCGTCAAGTATGAGAAAAAAGTAAGGGAACCACCCAATGTAACAAAAGAACCGACATATGTGATGTTGGAACCGTACAATGTGAGAATGAAATCGTCAAATGTGAAAAAAAAAAGTAAGGAAACCACCAAATGTGAGAAAAAACTGTCACATATAATGTTGGAACTGCACAATGTGAGGATGGAACCGTCAAATATGACAAAAAAAGTAAGGAAACCACCAAATGTGAGAAAAAAACTTTCACATATGATATTGGAACTGCATAATATGAGTATGAAACCGTCAAGTGTGAGAAAAAAATAAGGGAACCACCTAATGTAAGAAAAGAACTGTCATATGTGATGTTGGAATCGCACAATGATATGATAGAACTGTCAAACGTGTAAAAAAAAAGTAAGGGACCACCAAATGTGAGAAAAGAATTGTCACATTGAGGTTGGAGCTACATAATGTGAGGATGGAATCGTCAAATGCGAAAAAAAAAAGTAAGGGAATCACCAAATGTGAGAAAAAACTGATACATATGATGTTGAAACTGTACAATGTAAAGATGAAACCGTCAAATATGACAAAAAAAGTAAGGAAAAGTGTGAGAAAAAAACTTTCACATGTGATATTGGAACTGTATAATGCGAGGATGGAACCGTCAAATATGAGAAAAGAGTAAGGGAACCACCCAATGTAACAAAAGAACTGTCATATGTGATGTCGGAATCGTACAATGAGAGGATAGAACTGTCAAACGTGTGAAAAAAAAAGTAAGGGAACCACTAAATGTGAGAAAAACTTTCACATGTGATATTAGAATTGTACAATGTGAGAATGAAACTGTCAAATGTGAGAAAAAAATAAGGGAACCATCAAATGTGAGAAAAGAACTGTCACATTTGATGTTAAAATTGCATAATAGGAGGATAGAACAGTCAAATGTGAGAAAAAAGTAAGGGAACCACCCATTGTGACAAAAGAACTGTCATATGTTATGTTGAAACCGCACAATGTGAGGATAGAATCGTCAAACTTGTGGAAAAAAAAAAGTAAGGGAACCACCAAATGTGAGAAAAAACTGTCACATGTGATGTTGGAATTGTACAATGTGAGAATAGAATTATCAAATGTGAGAAAAACGTAAGGGAACCACCAAATGTGAGAAAAAAACTGTCACATATGATGTTGGAACTGCACAATGTGAGAATGGAACCGTCAAATGTTAAAAAAAAATAAGGGAACCACCCACTGTGACAAAAGAATTGTCATATGTGATGTTGGAACCACACAATGTAAGGATAGAACTGTCAAATGTGAAGAAAAAAAAGTAAGGGAACCATCAAATGTGAGAAAAAACTGTCACATGTAATATTGGAATTGTACAATGTGAAAATAAAACCGTCAAATGTGAGAAAAAAGTAAGAGAACCATCAAATGTGAGAAAAGATCTGTCACATGTGATGTTAGAACTGCATAATGTGAGGATATAACCGTCGAATGTGAGAAAAAAGTAAGGGAACCACCCAATGTGACAAAAGAACTATCATATGTGATGTTGGAACCGCACAATGTGGGGATGAAACCGTCAAACGAGAGAAAAAAAAGTAAGGGAATCACCAATTGTGAGAAAAAACTGTCACATGTGATGTTGGAATTGCACAATGTGAGAAAGAAACCGTCAAATGTGAGAAAAAAATAAGGGAACCACCAAATGTGAGAAAAAGACTGTCACATATGATGTTAGAACTGTATAATGTGAGGATGAAACCGTCAAATGTGAGAAAAAAGTAAGGGAACCACCAAATATGAGAAAAAATTAAAGGAACCACCAAATGTGAAAAAAGAACTGTCACATGTGATGTTAGAACTGCACAATATGAGGATGAAACCATCAAATGTGAGAAAAAAGTAACCTGATGTAGCAGGTTACCAAATTGTGGATACTGCACCCCTTTTTTTGGGGGTATAGTAGAATTATTCATATATATATATATATATATATCTGTCTC
>JAOXJQ010000893.1:0-11319 GCA_025762765.1 Quercus bicolor | reverse complement strand
AATTGATTAATTAATAACTTGGCTAATTAATTAATTAATTTCTATCACAAGGGGTCATTCAGTTTGTGGCCTATCATGACCTGTGAACTTCAGACAAAGATTATGTAACACACTAGCTGTTGAGCAAAATACAGTGATTCATTGCCCATTGATGAGGCACTCAACTATAAAAGGGAAAGCACCAGAAACCCAAGGTACAAAAAAATCACATAGTCAAATACTCTACGAAATCACTTTCCACTCGTTTTCTCTCAATAATCTTTCTCCCTTACTAACTTAAGCTTCAGAGTCGGTTTGGATGACGTCACACCGGTGTGTTACTCTTCAACCCAGATCGTTTTGTAGGTTTTCCATCTATAGAGACAACCCCAGTCATAGCATCATCCATCCTCTATGACGAGGAGCTCAACTGTTGATTTTTTGCATCATCAGTTTGACATCATTTGTGGGGACATTAATCATTCAAGCCATCTTTCCTAATGACAAAAGAGTTTCTCGAAGTACGAGATGGAAGCAGAGACTACACCTCAGCCAGATGCTGTGCAACAACAAATTTCTTGGCTAATGTGGAAGAGCTGACTCGCCATAACGAAGAACTGCGAAAGACAATGGAATCCCAAAACGCAAAATGTTGTCGAACAGGTGAAACCAAAATGAAAAAGAATCAAGCTTTGAAGTCAACATAAGGAAGGAGATGGATGAACTCAAAAGTGCTATGGAGGACAAAGGCGGAGAGAATCTGGATGGGATGATTCGAATGACAGACTCACCATTCACTACTGAAGTATTGAACCGTCCCCCCCTACCAAAATTTTGTCTCCCACGATTAGAGTCGTATGACGGTTCCAAGCATCCCTTGGATCACATCAAATCATTCAAGATGCTGATACTATTGCAGATGACCCTAAACGAGGTGATGTGTAGGGCATTCCTAACAACATTGAAAGGAGCAACCAGGGTATGGTTCAGCAAGATACCCCTAGAAACTATTGCAGATTTTGAACAACTCAGAAGGGTTTTGTTCGTCATTTCATTAAGGGGGCAAAGACATAAGAAGCCAATTGGCCATCTTCTCAACAACATTATTGATAGGAGATTTCTTCTTCTCAATCGCTAAAAGTCCACCAAAAATAGTTGCGGAGTTGCTCCGTAAAGCTCAGAAGTACATGAATGCAGAAGATACGGTGCTCGCAAAAGAAATGAAAGGAAAAAGGACGAGAAACAATGGAACAAGCGATAATCGCGATAAGAAGAACGAGACATAAAGTGTTGGGCAAACCATAGGGAAAAAGAAGGAACTTCCAGATAGGAAACCCAAGATCACTAACTTCACTCCTCTAATAATGTCAATTGAGCTGGTCCTTATGTAGATAAGAGACGAATCCTCCGTACGATGGTTGAAGCCAATTAGCACTTTAGTAGAAAGAAGAGACAAGAGCAAGTATTGTAGGTTCCAGCAAGACCATGGGCATTGTATTGATGAGTGTAAGCATTTGAAAGACCAGGTGGAGACTTTAATTCGGCAAGGGAAGTTACAGAAGTATATTAGAAAGATGAAGCCCCATAGATACCAAAAGAAGGACAACTAGGACAGAACTTCGGAGGTAAGGGATAGAAAACCCCCTGTAGGAGAAATAAAGACAATCTTGAAAGGACTAAGGCAGGCAGAATGCTGAAGTCCCTGAAAAAAGCACAGGAGAGAGAAATAAATAGTGTCCATTTGCGGTTCCTTCTAATGAAGATGCCAAAGAATGACGAGCTTGATATTGTCTTCTCAATGAGAGACGGCCGTGGCATTAGGCAACCCCATGAAGATCTGTTAGTAATCATGCTCAGAGTAGAAGAATTCAATATCCACTGGGTGCTCATTGACAACGGAAGCTCGGTAGACATCATCTACTTGCCTACATTTTAGCAGATGAAGCTGGATAAGAAAAGGATTAGGCCTTTTACCTCACCTTTGGTAAGCTTTACAGGGGATAGAATCGTCCCTAGAGGCATCGTCACTCTAACTGTAATTGCAGGAACTTACCCAACACAGGTCACCAAGGAAATTGATTTCCTTATAGTTGATTGCCCTTCAACATACAACATCATCTTGGGAAGACTTGCACTCAACAAACTAAGAGCAGCAATGTTAACTTATTACTTGAAGTTGATGTTTCCAACAGCCCATGGAGTAGGAGAAATCAGAGGAGACCAAGTTCTAGCAAGAGAGTGCTATCAAGCTACATTAGCATCGAGAGAGAATCACACGTGGATGATCGATGAACCGTAGCCCATCCTCGAACCATCAGAAACACCACAAGAAGTTGAGATCGTCCAAGGAGATTCGACAAAGGTATTAAAGATAGGAACTACACTCCCAACTTTAGAGAAGGAGGAAATGATTTCCTTCTTAAAGGCAAACCAAGATGTTTTCGTCTAGAAACACGAGGATATACCTGGAATTGATAGGAAGATCATACAACATCATCTTAACATCAATTTGGAATGTAAACCTGTGCAACAAAAACAGAGAATATTTGCACCAGAACGCAACAAAGTTGTAATTGAAGAAGTAGAGAAACTACTAGAAGTTGATTTCATCAGGAAGTCTTTTATCTAGATTGGCTAGCAAACATGGTAATGGTAAAGAAGAGCAATGGCAAATGGAGAATGTGTGTTGACTTTACAGACCTAAACAAGGCCTGCCCAAAAGATAGCTTTCCCTTGCCAAGGATTGATCAATTAGTAGACTCAATTGCTGGACACAAGCTCTTGAGTTTTATGGACGCATTTTCTGGATACAACCAAATTTTTATGGATGAAGAAAATTAAGAGAAGACCTCGTTCGTTACTAGCCAAGGGTTATACTACTACAAAGTTATGAAATTTGGACTGAAGAACGCATGAGCCACCTACCAAAGATTGGTAAACCGTATGTTCTCTTATCATATTGGAAGGAATGTGGAAGTGTACACAGACGATATGCTAGTGAAAAGCAAGGACAAAGCCAACCACTTCGACGATCTAAAAGAAACCTCCAACACATTATGTAAGTACAATATGAAATTAAACCCTGCAAAGTATGTTTTTGCTGTTGCTTTAAGAAAGTTCTTGGGATTCATAGTGTCCCAACAAGGTATAGAGGCAAATCCAAACAAAGTAAAGGCAATAATTGAGGTTAAGTCATCAAAAACAGTAAAGGAGGTGCAAAGCTTGACAGGAAAGGTTGCAGCCCTAAACAGATACGTATCTAGGGCAACAGACAAGTGTATACAATTCTTCAAGGTATTGAAAAAAGCCTTTTAGTGGACTGACGAATGCAAGGACACCCTTACCAAGTTAAAGGAGTACTTGATGAAGCCACCTCTGTTAAGCCTTTTGATGATGGAAGAGAAGCTATACCTCTACTTAGCAATATCCAACACTGTAGTAAGTTCAACACTGATCAAAGAAGAAGGGAACGTTCAGAAGCTAGTTTATTATACTAGCCAAGCATTCCAAGGAGCAGAGGCAAGTTACCCAAGGATGGAGAAGATAACTCTTGCATTATTGGTCGTCTTTAGAAAGCTCTGTCCTTATTTCCAAGAACACCCCATCGTCGTCATGACAGACCAGCCCATAAGAAAGACGATGAACAAGATAGATGCAACAAGATGACTCATTCAATGTGCAATTGAATTAGGCCAATTTGACATCGAATATTGGCCTCGAGTAGCAATCAAAGCCCAAGTGCTAGCGAACTTCATTGTAAAATTCACTTACCCCTATAAGGAAGAAACACCCCTCCGATGGAAATATGGGAGGTCTAAATGGATGGGTCAGCCACGAAGAAAGTGGGAGGAGCAGGAGTAGTTCTCATATCTCCAGAAGGAGAAACGTTGAAATATGCAGTCAGCTTGCAATTCCCAGTAACAAATAACAAGGCAGAATATGAAGCACTGCTAACTAGGCTAAGTCTAGAAAAAGCTCTAGGAGCAAAGAGTCTTATCATCCAAGATGATTCTCAACTAATAATTGGGCAAGTGAAGGGAGATTACGAAGCCAAAGAAGAAAGAATGCAGATGTACTTGAAGATCGTCCAATGACTATCACAACATTTTGACAACCTAGACTTTGTGCAAATCTCTCGAGCCAAAAACATAGAAGCTGACTTCCTAACAAGATTGGTCTTGTCAAATAACTACAATGTGACCTCCAAACTATGCATAGAGATAAAGGGCCAACCAAGCACAGAAGGTGAGCATGTTCTGAAGATAAAAGAACAAGATGAGTGGATGAATCCTATTGTCTATTACTTGAAAGAAGGATGGCACCCTGAAGATAAGGCAGAAGCAAGGAAGATACTGATCAGTGCAGCCCGCTTTTTCATCATTGATGATGTGCAATACAGATGAGCATATTCAGTTCCCTATCTAAGATGTGCAAGCTCAGAAGAAGCAGATTATGTGCTCCGCGAGATAAATAAGGGAATTTGTGGAAATCACGCTGGGGCAAGATCTTTAGCAAGAAAGGTGCTTAGGGCAAGATATTACAAGCCAACTTTACAGAAAGATGCATATGACATCGTTAAAGCATGCGATAAGTGTCAATGTAAATGTCCAGACGAGACTAGGAGAGATGATACACCCATATCTTCACCATGGCCTTTTGCCTAATGGGGAATTGACATTATGGGCCCATTCCCTTTAGGGAAGAAGCAACTCAGATTTCTGATCATTATAATTGATTATTTCACAAAATGGGTAAAAGCAGAACCAGTGATGATGATAATAGAGGCTAAAGTCACAAGCTTTGTTTGGAAAAACATCATTTGTAGGTTTGGAGACCCAAATGTCATAATATCAAACAATAGAAACCAGTTTGACAATCCCAAGTTTCAAAAATTTTGTCAAGATTTAGGAGTCAAGAACCACTATTCTTCTCTAAGACACCCTTAGGCCAACGACCAGACAGAAGTAACGAACAGAAGCTTGCTCAAAATTATTAAAACTCAACTTGAGGGGGCAAAGGGGGCATGGCTTGAGGAACTACAAAATGTGGCATATAGGACGACCACAAGAGTTCCAACAGGAGAAACACCATTCAAGCTGACAATTGGTACTGAGGCCATCATACCAGTGGAAGTGGGACTGACGAGCTTTTGAGTCAAAACTTACGAAGACCAGAAGAACCAGCAGGAGCTCAATGGCAACCTGGACCTAATTGATGAAGTCAGATAAGAAGCTATGAAACGAATGACCAAACACAAGGAAGCAATGACCAGATACTACAACAGAAAAGTTAAGGTAAGAAGGTTCAACATAGGAGACCTCGTCCTTAGGAAGATATCACAGGCAACAAATGATCCATTCTAAGGAAAATTAGGACCAGCCTGGGAAGGCCCCTATGAAGTAATCCGTCACTCCAGAGAAGGCTCCTACTACCTAAAGTCTTTAGACAGCCAAGAATTGCCTCGACCATGGAACTTAGAACACTTGAAGAAATACTACCAGGAAGGAATGCTTTACATTTTAAGTTGCCTACTCTTCATATCAATATGTATGACATTCATTACTTTCGTCATTCATAAGATCAATAACACATGAAAGCATTATCCATGCGTATTTATCATTGATTATCCATGAGTTATTTATCAGTGAAAATGTATACAACACCAAGGAGTTATCCTTGGGTCCCAAGGATCTCCGTCATTAAAATTTCAAATCAAAAGCTGTCCACTCACAGCCAATGGCGTCATAGCCAGCCACGTTGTTAATACACAACAACCAAAGTCAACTAAATTAGAGCTATTTAAACATAGCTAATACGATCATCATTCAAGCACAAATAAACAAAAAAAAAAATGGTTAACCTAAAGACGCTCCAATACCACGACTTTAAGTCACAAGTACAGCGCAAAATCATCATTCTAACATGACTCAATAAAAAGATGTTCAAACACAGCTAAAAAATATTAAGTTGTTCAAACACAACTAAAAAATACTAAGTTTTTCAAACATAACTAAGATCGTCATCCAAACATGATTCAATAAAAAGCTGTTTAAACATAGTTAAAAAATACTAAGTTGTTCAAACACAACTAAGATCTTCATTCAAACATGACTCAATAAAAAGCAGTTCAAATACAACTAAAAAATGTTAAGTTGTTCAAACACAACCAACATCGTCATACAAACATGGCTTGACAAAAAGCTGTTCAAACATAACTAAAATGCTAGATTGTTCCAAACACAACCAAAATTGCCATTCAAACATGACTGTTCCAACACAACTTAAGAAGAAGAGTTGTTTTAGCACAACTAGCATCGTCATAAAAGGTTGTCCGAACATAACCTAGCATAAAAGGAGTTGTTTGCTACTACTAAAAGCACAAGGTCCCCAAACCTATCTGTCATTGTCAAAGAGATTGTGCAATTGCCTAAAACAATGGGCCCAAAGAAATTGTTCAATTGCCCAAAAAAACGAGCCCAAAAAGAAATATTGTTCTTCCCTTCCAATAAAAGAAGGAGAAAAGAAAGAAGAACTGGAAGAACGAAAAAACATAAAAATTACTGCTTATTCGGTACAAGATCTGCAAGGGTTGTAATTGTGGCCTCTTTCATTACCTTAGCAACGTTTGTGGCTTCCTCCATCACGTTCTCTACTGTAACCTTGGAGGGACGATTAGCCAAGAGCTCCTTCTCAACCTCATCCATAACTAGACCAAAAAGGTCCAAGTCAGGGTGATGCTTTGCCATCCACTTCCTAAGAAGGTCAAAGCAATCCATGTAGTACCCACACAGCTCATCAGAGTACTCGTTAGAGTCCTTGAACTCCTTTACTGCCGTGGCCTCAACCTTTTGTAACTTCAACTCCAGATCACCAATCTGCTTATCCTTTAGCTTACAAAAGCCCTTCCCCACCTGTAGGCTCTTCTTCAAGACTACCACACGCTCCTTGTAATTTTCAGCTTCAACAGTGAGAATGGAAACCTTGTTCATGAACATCTCATTCTTAGCAGATACAGACTTGATCACAGGCTCAAACGTGGCCACCTTCTTCAACAAGTCAAAGAGTTTTCCAGAGATGAACAAAGACTCCCCCAAAACCTACAAAAAATTTTCCTTAATAGAAGAAAAGTGAAGGAAAAAGAAGAAGTAAAAACAACATACGGTGCATACCTGCACAAGCTTTTGAATGTGAGACGACATCACCTCACTAGACGACTTTGCCATCAAAGGACTTAGGTCATCAACAGAAAGCACCTCATGAGCCTTCAAAGCTGCCACATTAGCATCATCCCAAAAGGTAGGAAGAAAAGATTTACCATGCCGCGTCAGCATCATCCCAAAAGGTAGGAAGAAAAGATTTACCACCAACCTTCTTCTTCTTCCTAACCTTCTCTCCAACAGAAGCAATCCCTTCCAGTGATGAAGTGGGAGAGGTAGGGTGCTTGGCAGGCGAATGGGCAGGGGGAGGAGTTACCACAAGATCTTTCTTAGAAACGTCACCCGTCTTTTTCTTGGACAGAAGACCATTGATGATGCTGCCCTTAGCCCTCTTCTCTTGGGCCTCAACTAATTTCTGCTTACTAAACCTAGTTTTCATTCCTAGAAGGAAGAAGATAACATATACAAAAATTAAAAAAATAATAATAAAAAAAAAAAAAAGAAGGAAAAAGAGAAGAAAACAGAAACTCGATATTTCAGGAAAGGAAGAGGAGTGCTTACTCTTTTTCACAACTTCCAAATTCTTCCAAACCTTCGTAGATGGTTCCGAACCCAAAAAATGAAGAAATAAAGATTGGGGAGAGACGAGCTTGTCAAAATCCTTGACGGACTCCAAATATTCCTTTACTTTTTCTACGTGACGCTAATACCTCTTCTTTAGACGAGGACATTGGGAAATTGCAAACAAAAACACAAGTATGTCACATACCATCGTCACTCATAAAAGAAAAGAAAAACAATAGAAAGACGAGAAAGATTGTTAGGACATATGTGATCCATTGTTAGGAACATATGTCAGTATAGTATTGGCTAATCCTTTTACAAAACGCACTTTACTTGTAATTAGGTAGATCTAGGATGTGTTTAATGCTTCAATGAATAAGGTTTCAAGTTCAAGTGTTAAAGCCATGCAAGTCCATCCAAAAAACAAGTGGAGAAGTGCTGGATTTTAAAGCTTGACAGCTAGTATCTATCGAGGTTTAAAAAGTTGTTTTAGCCCAATGCTTGACAGCTCGACAGATAGGGTATCTATTGAGGTTTATGAAATTCATTTTTTAGATGTTTGGGCTTTCTTTTCACACAACCCTAAACATATATAATGATTGTTTTAAGGGCTGTCACAGCTAATGCAACTCAATGCAAAAGTTTTTCACAAAGCATATTGTGAACCGGAGCCATATGCCCAAGTTCATCTTTCTCTTCAAGAAGCTACTGCGTTTGTACACCGTAGGATTTTGTAACCAAGGAGTTTCATGATCTTCATCTTATTGATGAACTGAAGAACTTTGTAGCCAACATCTTTCTTAAGTTGGTGAGTAAACCACGTACTAGGATCTGCGCATCAAATTGGTTAGTCATGTACTAGGGGCTGTGCATTAAAATGAGAGATTGTCACTATAGAACAAGTCCAATTAGGTATTGGGATAAGGGTTCAACTGTAGGTTGGTATAAGGTACTGGGATTCTTTTACTTGTAACCGCTTGTTCTGATAATAATGAATTCTCGGGAGTGGTGACCTTAAAATCACCCGGTAGGATTTTTGTTGTGGAGGTTTTCCCCATTTGTAAACAAATCACTATATCAATTTATTTTCCGCTGCATTTTAACTTAGTGGGTGATTTATTTGTTCTACCACGCTAACTGCATACAAATTGAATTAATTAATTAACTTGGCTAATTAATTGGTTAATTCATCACAAGGGGTTAATACATTCTTGGCCTATCAAGTGGTATCAAAGCAGGCACACTCTGATTAGGTTTTAATCTTTGCTGTGTGATCCATTAACCCCTATTTGTCATGGATAGAGGACAGTCTCTTATTATACTTCCTTTATTTGATGCTACTAACTATGCATACTAGAAAGTACGCATGAGAGCTTTCTTGCAGTCAATAGATGAAAAAGTGTGGCAAGTTGGGGAAATAGGCTGGACCAAGCCAAAGGAAGTGCCGGCCGATTGGGATGATGCTATGATTAAGACAGCTAACTTCAACAGTAAGGCATTGAATGCTTTATTCAGTGCAGTCACGATTGAGGATTTCAATAAGATATCCTCTACTGAAACTACGAAGGATGGACCATCCTCTAGACAACCTATGAAGGAACAAAGGCTATCAAGGATTTAAAGTTTCAGAGGCTTGCTATGAGCTTTGAAGAGATTAAGATGGAGGAGGATGAGTCATTTGATGAGTTCTATGCCAAATTCAAGGACATAGTGAACTCAACCTTTAATCTTGGGGAAACCATTCTCGAACCTAAGATTGTCAGAAATGTGCTTAGATCTCTACTCAAGAGATTTCATGCCAAGATCACCATAATTGAGGAATCGATGGATATTGACAAAATTCCTTTGACGGAGTTGGTTAGCAATCTGCAGACCTATGAGTTGGGTTTGACAAGGATAGGAAATCTAGTAAGGGAAAGAGCATGGCATTTAAGGCCAAGAGCAGTGACACAGATGAGTTTTCAGACAATGAAGATTCTAAAATGACATCCTATATCATAAGGCAGTTCAAAAAGCTTATGAAGAATGCCAATGCTAAAGGATTTGATATAGACCACAAGTATTTAGCTCGTCTCAGTTCAAGAACCAGGACAAAGGAAAGAAGGATGCTAGGGATCGCGGACAATACATTGTTCCCTTAAGACCAAAATGCTTTGGATGTCAAGGCTTCAGACACATGAAACAAAAGTGCCCTACATATCTCAAAACCATTGGAAAGAGCAAGGCACTTGCTGCTACTTTGAGTGACACCGAGCCTGAAGATGACTCCGACAATAAGGATGATGGAATCCTAAATGCCTTCACTGCCATTGTAAATCCTACTGAAGGAATTTTTGAAGATGTGGATGAAGAAGAGGACTTGGTGGAGTCTAAATTTAAGAAGATGGATGAACAAGATGACATCCACACAGCCTATGCAAAATTATACAAGGTCTCCGAAAAACATGGGAAGTTGTATAGGTTGGCCATCAAGAAGCTCAGTGAAGTGGAGTTTGAACGAGAGGAAATTTCCACAAAGTTTGATGAAGCCAATCAGATCATTGGAGCATTGAGATTTGAAAATAATCTCTTAGCTGAGAAGACCAACAAGCTTGAGGCAGAATTGTTCCAAGTCAAAGCTCAGTTGGAAAGGACTTTAAGTGCAAAGCTTGATGAGATGCTTAGTCTTTAGAAATCTGCTTTTGGATCGAACCGATTTAGGGTATGATTTCTCTTCTCCTAGTATTGCTTCTGCTAGTACTACTGTTTTTGTTCCTCCTAGTAATAATGTTGAATCTGAAAACAATAATGTGCAAAATGTGCTAGTTAGTGAGAACATAGACAAGGGTAAGAATTAAAACCGTTCAAGTTCAAAAGGAACATGAGGGCTTTGAGAAGATCTCCAAGGGCAGCGAGAGAGGATTGAAGCTGATTCTGGTTCCCAGATGCTATCATGCCATTGCTCTATTGAGTGGCAAGCCACTTGTAGCAATTTGGTCGAGTATGACCGACAGCTCCACAATGATGACAGAGATGTTGCTTCTTTTGTTTAGGCTTTTGAGAGTTAGTCTTCTTAGCCCCAGGGTTTTTAACATCTTTTTTCTCAAGGTTAGGGGGTGCTCCTAAGATAGATTTACTCTTGTCTAAGTT
Source organism: Quercus bicolor (assembly GCA_025762765.1). NCBI lineage: Eukaryota > Viridiplantae > Streptophyta > Magnoliopsida > Fagales > Fagaceae > Quercus > Quercus bicolor. Next base: position 490 of record JAOXJQ010000893.1, on the reverse strand, counting down.
CTCACTAGCTAATTCAGTTTTAATCTCATTGTTCTCAGTTTTAACATTATTAGCAGGAGGAACAAAAACAATAATACTAGAAGAAGCAATATTAGAGGAAGAAAGACCATACCCTAAGCCTGTTCAATCAGAAGCAGATTTCTGAATGCTTAGCATCTCATCTAGTTTTGCGCTTAAAGTCCTTTCCAGTTGAGCTCTAACTTGACATAGCTCTGCTTCAAGCTTCTTGGTCTTCTCAGCCAAGAAATTGTTCTCAAACCTCAACGCCCCAATAGTCTGATTAGCCTCATTAAATTTTGTGGAAAGCTCTTCACGGTCAAGTTCCACATCACTAAGCTTCTTGGTGGTTAGCCTATACAGTTTCTCATACTTCTCAGAAAGCCTGTATAGTTTCTCAAGGCTGTATGGATGTTATCTTGATCATCCATCTTCTCAAATTTGGATTCCACCAGTTCCTCTTCTTCAACCACATCTTCAACAATCCCATCAG
>JAOXJQ010000885.1:0-11320 GCA_025762765.1 Quercus bicolor | reverse complement strand
GGGGTGTTTCTTAGTGAATGTATGTACCTTCTGTTGATAATGTGAGGGTTTTATATATGTGGCTTTGGTTGCTAGCCGTTGTAGTTGTTAATGCCTTTCTTAGTAACGTCTCCTGCCTAATAATGGGGCTTCTAATAGGCTCCCAACGGTCTGCATGGCTGGTTTTGTAACTGCTTAAGTCATCGATCGACTATATTGAATGATTTCCCTATCCTCGTCAATGGTGACTGGTTTCTTCGTCATTCAGGACGACTTCGTCATGAGTGTTGACTTCGTTAGGAGACGTAATCTCGTCAGTCCCATCAGTTGCCCCCCCCCCCAGGTTCTATGGTCATTTATGATGTGTCATGAGAATCATAGAAGATGAAAAGTTTTCCTAAGCTATCTATGACTCTTGGGTATTGCTCCGAATTTAATGCATAGTGGTGACGCTACACGCAATGTGGCCACGTAGCGCGTGCTGATCAATGGAGTTAATGGCATGACCCTTGGCATTCCCGCTATTTTTCAGTTTTCTTGGGCCTTGGTTTCAAAACTTTCCTCGCCTTCATTTTTATCATTTGCTCTAAGTTTATTTTTTCCGTTTATTCCTACAACTACTCAGACTTTGCTCCGACAATATCCTTCGAATTTTTCTTGATTCAATCGTTCATTCTTCAAGGTACGTTCCTCTTTTCTTTTTCTTCTATTCCCCTTTCCTTCATAATCTATTGCGATTTCTTGATTTTTTCTTTGCCCTTTTCTTTGTTGTGGTTGTGTTTGATTTTCAGGTTTTTAGGATTTTATTCCCTTTTCATGGTTAGTTCCTCTAAGGTTAGGGTAGCTTCCCACTCGGTCTCTTTCTTTTTCGCTTGCTTAGGGGCGGCTTTAGGTGTTTCCGGTGACTTTTTTTCCTTTGGTTAGGGACTTTATTTTTAAAGGTTGTGGGTTGAGTGTGGTTTTAGGGGAGTCTCCAATATTAGGCCAGTCACTTGCTTGGTTTGAGGGTGAAACGAAGAGGATGTCGGAGGTGAGATCTAGTAAACTTGAAACTGGGTTGTCGTCTAGCGATGGCCCAGTGGAGGGCAATATGGCCGTCTCTACCCCTCGTTTAGTTAGGGCTTTTTACGCCCTTGAGGAGGCATGCGGGCTGGACGCTGATACTGTGGCTAGGTTCAAAGATAGATTTCAATTTCCTAAGTAGGTTTGTGTTCGTCGACCCAGTAGTGAGGATCGGGCCTGCCACTTCTTCCCTGGTGAGGTATGCTTCTACGAGGCTGCTTTCACTTGTGGGCTTAGGCTCCCCGTCCATTCGCTTGTGATGGAGCTTTTAGGTTATTTTGGTATCGTTCCTGGGCAACTTATGCCCAATTCATGGAGGATAGTGATCAACTGTATGGAAATATGGTTGGCCACTAACGGGGATATGATCAAGGTGAGTGAACTCGTCTACCTTTATCGTTTAAAGGAGTCAAAAGAGTATGGCTACTATGAGTTAGTACCTTGGGCGATGAGGACTAGGATCGTTAAGGGTCTACCTTCGTCATTCAGGTATTGGAAATCCCGTTTCTTTTTCGTGTATGAGGATGATTTTGAGATCCCTTCTAGCGAGGCTTGGGGTGATATCCCAAGGTTGCTACGTCGGTGGGGAACCCCGAACTTAGGTGCGTCAATGTTTCTCCTCATCTGTTAACTTTCATTTTGCTTATGTGGCCGTCTCTTACCCCTTTAGTTGTTTCTTTGGCAGTTAAGAGACGACCCAAGTTAAAAAGCAAATACTAGGATCGTGTAGAAAAGGCGATAGAGTACGCTAGGATGATTGAAAGTTAGGAGGACCTTGTAGATCCGTGGGCGCTCGCATTCTATTGCCTAGGCCCGGAGTCATCTCCCTATGTCTTACGCAACATCGACATCGAGGGAAAAAAAAGTATTGACTTCGTTAGTATCAATTTTCTCGTGTGTGCTTGGATCTTTCTTTTTTCTCCCCTTCCCTTTTTTCTTAAGTGTTTTCCTTTTTGTAGAAATGACGACTAGGTTTAATAAGGACATGTACGCCAAGATGAGGTCCAAGAAGGACGAGCCTTTATCGAATATTGGGAAGAAGGGGGTTCGTATCACGAGGAAGGGTCCGTCTGTTCCCCCAGCTACAGATGCCACTCCCATCGTCTCTGGGGTTGAGAATGTAAGGATAGCTTCTCCGACTATGTAAGTTGAAGAGATCCCTACTCCTTCCTCAAAAAGGCAGCGATTGTCGGGTAAGGAGAAGGAAAAGGAAAAGGTTGGTTCTTGCCCACCTACCATTTGGGATGATGAGGGTATGGTTGTGTAGTGGGCACACGGGGTTGTGAATGCTGAGGATCTCGAGGTCTTTTTCGGGGTGCTACTTAACATAGTTGCGAGTCAACATGTACACAGGATCGTCCAGGTAAAATACTTCTGTACCTTTTTTTTTAATTGACGGACTCAGTTTCCTTTACTAGGTGATGGGGAAGAGTCTCCACATTGCTTCTGAATGCCTTACCCAAGAGGCCAAGGTGGCGTCTTTGGCATCCAGGATGGAGGCTTTGGAGAAGGAGAACTTCACGTTGAAGAAGAAGCTTATCGATTCAATGGACGAGGCTACCACTTTAAAGGAAAACGTCAAGGCCTTGAATGCTAATCTTAGGGTTGAGCGTTAGTTAAACTTGGAGAAGGACGACCAACTTCAAGCGGTCAAAGAAAAGTCAAAACCATTGTTGCCAGGTCCGTTGAGGCCTTCCATCAAATTGAGGAGTATGCCACGGTGCTCTTCGGTTGGTATTTCAAGGGCTTCAAGCTTCTGCGGAGGTACCTCGTCAAGTATCCCATTGGAGTTGACCTGCCGAACTTGGATCTCGAAGTGGTGGATCAAGAGATGACGATGGACAAGGCTGCCCAGACTTCGGCTTCTGAAGGTGATGCCCCTGAGAAGACTCCTGGTGATAACGCCCCTTCTGGTGACACCCCTATCATTGATGATCCTTCTGGTGATGCCCCTACTGATGCCTGGACTTGACACTTATGAATTTTTTTTTTTTTTCCCTGTTGTGTGTGCCCATTATGTTTTGGGCTTTTTGTACATCTGATGGTAGTTTTTTTTTTTTTTTTTTAATCTGTTTTGAGAACAATGTTTTTCAGCCCAGTGTTTATGGGTCTTTAGAAAGAACAATGATAATTGCCCGTTGTTTTTGGGCTTTAATTAATTTTATGATTACGTACTTACTTGATTATGTGATTGTACTTTGTTGGCACTTGATATGCTTGTGGTGTTTTGCGCTCGTCCATATCTTGCACTTAGCAAAAACCTTTAGCTATGACCTTTCCCCTCCATTCGTCATTGATTTGCTACTTAGTTTGCAACTTATAATCCTTCAAAGGGGCTTGGATACAGCTTGAGCTTTGTTTTGATTTGTTGCAAGGTTCTTGTCCCTTTTTATTATTATTATTATTATTATTATTATTATTATTATTATTATTATTATTATTATTATTATGTGGATCCGTCGATAACCTACATCCGTCAGGAGGAATCTTGTCACTTGTGCCCACTAAGGGATTGGGCCTGCATTAGTGGCTTACACCCGTAAAGGCGGAATCTTGTTACTTGACTAACACCCATTCAAGGGATTTTGTTATATTTGTGGCTTCGTTAGTAACTTACATCTATCAAGGCAGAATCTTGTTACTTAGCTTTTTGACTTACACCCTTTCAAGGGATTTTGTCATATTTGTGGCTTCGTCAGTAACTTACATCCGTCAAGGCGGAATCTTGTTACTTAGCCTTTTGACTTACACCCTTTCAAGGGATTTTGTCATGTTTATGGCTCCGTCAGTAACTTACATCCGTCAAGGCGGAATCTTGTTACTTAGTCATTCTGTGGCTTATACCTATTTGAGGGATTTTGGATTCGTTAGTAACTTACATCCATCAAGGCGAAATCTTGTTACTTAGCCATTTTATGTTGTACAGTTGACTAGACTTGCTTACACAAAGACATTAGATAAATAATTATTTTATTAATTTCAGGAATGAATATATCTACTTGTTACATCTATTGGTGGTATTTCTTTAAATGCTCAATGTTCCATGACTGAGGGAGTCTCTGTTCGTCCATGGTTTCCAGGTGATAATTGTCTTGCCTTGAGAAGTGGACGACTCGGTAAGGTCCTTCCCATGTGAGACCCAGCTTTCCTTGGGCAGGGTCTTTAGTTGCTGTTGTGATCTTACGCAGCACGAGGTCACCTATGTCCGGTCGTTTGAGTTTAACCCTCTTATTGTAGTATTCGGCCATCTTCAGTTGGTACTTTGTCATTTTGCTGGAAGTTTTGTCTCTTACTTCGACTAAATAGTCCAGGTTAAGTCAGAGTTCATCGTCATTGCATTCTTCGTTGAATGTCTCTCGCCTGATGCTTGTTACTCCTACTTCAATTGGGATTACTGCTTCAGTGCCGTAGGTGAGCCTGAAGGGGGTTTCTCCTATTGGGGTTCTCGCTGTGGTTTTGTAAGCCCACAGGACATTTGGTAATTCTTCTGGCCTGGTACCCTTCGTGTCGTCCAGCTTGGCTTTGATAATCTTGAGCAACATCCGATTCATTACTTTCGTCTGTCCGTTTGCCTGGGGATGAGAACTGGTTCTTAATTCCAAGTTTTGAATAGAAGTCTCTGAAGCTTTGGCTATCGAACTGCCTCTCATTATCTGATATAATCGTCAGTGGAATCCCGAACCTGCAGATTATATTCTTCCACACAAAGCTCTGAATTCTTATCTCAGTGATAGTTGCTAGTGCCTCTGTTTCAACCCACTTTGTGAAGTAATCAATAGCAACTAGTAAGAATTTTACCTAACCTTTATTTTGGGGTAGTGGACTGACGATGTCGATTCCCCATTATGCGAATGGCCACGGAGAGGTTATTGTCGTCAGTTTCTCTACTGGAAGTCGCTAGATATTCCCGTATCATTAGCACTTGTCACACTTCTTCACAAGCTCCACTGCATCCACCTGCATAGTAGGCCAAAAATAACCTGTTCGTATCACCTTATTTACCAGGGATCTAGGGCTAGTGTGGTCGCCACAAATTCCTCCATGGATTTCTTCCAGTATGTATTTGGCTTCTTTTTCGTCGACACACTTCAAGTAAGGTATGGAAAAGCCTCTCTTGTATAGGGTGTCATTGAAGATTGTAAATTTGGCCGCCCTCTTCCTGATCTTTTTAGCTTCTATATTTTGAGGGAGGTGCTCATCCTAGAGGAAAGATATTATTGGTGTCATCCAGTTGTTTGCGCTCTGGATTGTGAATGTTGGGACTTCTTCAATGCTAGGGTGTTTCTGGACTTCCATCACCAAGTCCAGGCTAATCTCCCCTTCTTCCGACGATGCTAGCTTTGAGACTTTGTTTGCACCCATATTCTGACTTCTTGGGATCTGTACGAATTCCACCGTATCGAACTCCTGAGTCAGATGTTTCGTCAGCCTGAGGTATTTCTACATTCTCTCTTCTTTTGCTTTGTACTCCCCCCTGATCTGCCCGATCACTAGCTTTGAATCATTTTGGACTAACAGGTTCTTAGCTCCAAGCGCCTTTCTGAGCCTCAATCCCGTCAATATCTCTTCATATTCAGTTTCGTTGTTGGTAGCCGGAAATTTCAGTTGAACTCTATACTTGAGTATCTCTCCGTTGGGGACGGTTATGATGACCCTTACTCCCCCCCTCCTTTGGGCTGGCAAACCATCAGTCTGTATCGTCCATCGCTCGACTTCGTCGGTGAGGCTGTCCTCGTCTGGAAAGGTGAACTCTACGATGAAGTTTGCCAAAGCTTGCACCTTAATTGCTGTTCTGGGATGGTACTCAATGTCAAATTGACTGAGTTCAATTGTCTACTGGACCATTCTTCCGGTTGCCTCAGGTTTATTCATGGATTTCTTAATTGGTTGGTCTGTCATCACTAGGATGGGATTCGACTGAAAGTATTGCCTTAGCTTGTGTGAGACTACTATTAACACAAACACAATATTTTCAATCCATGGATACCTGGACTCAGCCCCTTGGAAAGCTTCATTGACATAGTAAATTAGGAGCTATTTCTTGCCTTCTTCTTTAATCAAGGCTGCACTTATTGCTGAAGCTGACACTGCCAGGTACAAATATAGGTCTTCCCCTTCCTTGGACGGGCTTAAGAGGGGTGGACTACTCAGGTAACGTTTGAGTTCTTAGAATGCTACTTCACATTCGTCGGTCCAAGCGAAAGCCTGTTTCAAGGTCTTAAAAAAGGGTAGGCACTTGTCTGTAACTCTAGAGACGAACCTGTTTAAAGTTGCAATCCTTCCTGTGAGCTTCTGGACTTCCTTGACAGTTCTGGGTGATGCCATATTGATGATGGCTTGCACTTTCTCTGGGTTTGCTTCTACTCCTCTTTGGAACACCATGAATCCCAAGAATTTCCCTAAAACTACACCAAAAACACATTTACTAGGATTCAACCTCATTTGGTATTTTTTGAGGGTGGCAAACGTCTCCTTCAGGTCATCCAAATGTATGAGCTCTTTCTTACTCTTGACGAACATATCATCCACATATACTTTCATGTTCCTACCAATCTGTTGGCTGAACATTTTGTTCACCAACCTCTGATACGTAGCTCCGGCATTCTTTAATCCAAAAGGCATTATCTTGTAACAGTACAGTCCTTGACTCGTGATGAAAGCAATCTTCCCCTGATCTTCTTCAGCCATCCTTATCTGGTTATATCCCGAGAAGGTGTCTATGAACGTCAGTAACTTATGTCCTGCTGTAGAGTCCACTAGCTGGTCTATTTTCGGTAGGGGAAACTGTCCTTCGGGCATGCTTTGTTCAAGTCTGTGAAGTCTACGCACATCCTCCATTTTCCATTTGCTTTCTTCACTAGGACGACGTTTGTGAGCCACTCAGGATAGTACACTTCTCGGATAAACCCTGCCGTCAACAACTTGGTAACTTCATCGATGACTGCTTGGTCTCATTCTGAGGCGAAGACTCTTCATCTTTGTTGGACGAGTTTCCTTTTCGGGTTCACATTCAACTTTTGTTGGATGAATTCTGGAGTTATGCCCGGCATATCCTCGTGGCTCCATGTGAAGACATCTAGATTTTCTTTGAAGAATTGGATAAGTCTTGTTCTCATCTCAGGGTTTAGCGTCGTCGCTATCTTCGTCATCTTGTTTGCTTCTCCTTCAGCCAGTTCTATTGTTTCCAAAGCTTCCATGTTTCCTTCTTCCTTCTCTTTAATCATCCATGTATGGTTCTCCTTTGCAGCCAGGACGACTTGATAACACTCTCTGGCTAAAACTTGATCTCCTTTTACTTTGCCGACACCATTATCTGTTGGGAATTTCACCTTTAAACAGTAAGTGGACGTGGCTGCTTTCTCTTTGTTAAGCGTGGGCCTTTCAATAATGACATTGTAAGATGAGGGGCAATCTACCACTAGGAAGTCTAACTGAAGTGTCAACTGCATCAGGTAGGTCCCCACTGTTACTGTCAATGTCACTATGCCCCTGGGATATACCCTATCTCCGCTGAAGCTAATGAGGGGAGAGTCAAATGAGTGCAGTCTCCTTGGATCTAGCTTCAGCTGCTAGAAAGTAGGGAGGTAGATGATGTCTGCGGAGCTACCGTTGTCCACGAGGATCCTTTTGGTATTGAATCCCTCTATATTCAGTATTATAACCAAAGGGTCATTGTGGGGCTGCTTCACTCTCCTGGCATCTGCTTCACTAAAGGACATGTCCCGGTCCGTTCGTTGCTGCTTGAACGGAGGTATTGTGTGGACACTATTCACCTACCACTGGTACGCTTTCTTGAGGGATTTAAATGATCATCCTGAGAAGGGCACTCCTGTAATCGTCTTTATCTCCTCGATCACATCCTGTGGAGGTTGGGACGGGCGATCGTCACTTCTGGAAGAGGACTTATGCTTGTTCTTATTGCCGTCCCTGAACTTACTATATTCCCCCTTCTTCACATATTTCTATAATTTCCCTTTCCGTATCAACTCCTCTATTTGCTCCTTTAGGTCCCTACAATCTTCTGTGTTGTGGTCGTAATCCTTATGGAATCGGTAGTACTTGTTCTTATCACGGACGTTAGGGGATGAGTGTAATGGTCTCGGCCATTGAGATAGTGCTCGTCCTTAATCTGTGTTAAAATTTTGTCAACAGGCATAAATAGAGGAGTAAATTTTACCGTTCGAGGACCTTTGTCATCCTTTCTTCTGTTACCTTCATAGTTCCGATGATCTGGGCGCTCCCTCTTTTGATCCCTACGCTCGTCTTCCTTCTTTCTCTTGTCTCCTGGCTTCTCTGCATCCTTTATGGCTGCTAAAGCATCTTCAGCATTCATGTACTTCTGTGCTTTCAGGAGCATTTCTGCCATTATCTTTGGTGGATTCTTCGTAAGTGAAGTCACGAGATCTCTGGATCTTAGTCCCGCCTTGAAGGTTGTCAGCTGCACCTTGTCATCAGCTTCGTCTACCTCTAGAGTCTCCCGACTAAAGCGTTTCACGTACGACCTCAGGGTTTCCTTCTCTCCCTATCTAATGGTGAGTAAGTGGTCTGCTGGCCTCTTTGGACGCTGCCCCCCTATGAAGTGACACAAGAAGGCATTACTCAATTGCTCAAAGTTGTCAACGGACAATGTCGGCAACTTTGTGAACCATTCCCTTGCAGCTCCTTTGAGAGTGGTGGGAAATGAACTACACAATATCTCGTCCGGTGACTGTTGAAGACCTAGCGTTGTCTTGAATGTATTAAGGTGATCCTGAGGGTCTCTGAGTCCGTCGAATGACTCAAGCTGAGGTAAACGAAACTTTGAAGGCGCAGGGCATTCAAGTACCGCCGCGGTGAAGAGTGAATCCGTGGCCCTTACCATTCTGTCTACACTTCGATTTGTCTTCTCCTTGATGATGTTCCTCAGTTCGTCCATCTCCTTCCTCATCTCTCGAAGGAGATCTGAATTTGGTTCGTCTGGAGTAGTTGGTTTTGGATGAATGCTCCTTCTATGGCTATCCTCTTCTCCTTCCACATTATCCTTGGATCAATTCTCCTCCTGTTGAGCCTGCTGAACCTGTTGAAGCCTTAGCTTCATTTCTTGATTTTGTTTGGTGAGTTCTTCAATGGTGGCTGCAAGAGCTTGAACTTGTTGGGCCAAAGCTGTGAAATCTGGATTGGGTTCCATCTGAATGTAGAAGTTGATGGAAACTACGTTTTCAAATATGAATCTAAAAATGTCGTCCCCACAAACGGTACCAAACTGATGAAGCGTGAGTTCATCAGTCGAAATAGGCAGATGGAACCAACCTTCAGTCTGCGTGAATATATCCTCAAAAATGGTCACTGGTGTGGTGTCTGCCACAATGTCTCCAATGCCAAAGTTAGAATAGGAAAACACTTTGTGAAATGAAACAGATTAGCAAGACAATGAGGGGTGTTTCTTAGTGAATGTATGTACCTTCTATTGATAATGTGAGGGTTTTATATATGTTGCTTTGGTTGCTAGCCATTGTGGTCGTTAATGCCTTTCTTAGTAACGCCTCCTGCTTAATAATGGGGCTTTTAATAGGCTCCCAACGGTCTGCATGGCTGGTTTTATAACCGCCTAAGTCATCGATTGACTATATTGAATGATTTCCCTATCCTCATTAGTGGTGACTGGTTTCTTTGTCATTCAGGATGACTTCGTCATGAGTGTTGGCTTCGTCTAGGAGATGTAATCTCGTCATTCCCATCATGCCCCATTTCCCAAACTAATTAGGGAAGTGTCCCTTTTTTGTAACTTGATTTTCTCAAAATCGAGTTTCAATGTAAAACTTGATTTGTAGAAAATCGAGTATAGGGCAATCAAACTTTAAAAAAAAAAAAAATTGCATGGAACTCGAGTTCCATAAAAAATGCCACTATAGGTATTTAAAACGCCACTATAGGGCTCCCTATGGAGTGATCAAACTTAAGAAAAAAACTTGCATGTTAAAACGCCATTATACGGCTTTAAAACGCCACTATAGGGCTTTCTATGGAGCGATCATACTTAAAAAAAAAACTTGCATCTTAAAACGTCACTGTAGGGCTTTAAAATGCCATTATAGGGTTTTAAAACGTCACTATAAGGCTCCCTATGAAGCGATCAGACTTAAAAAAAAACTTGCATGTTTTAAAATGCCACTATAAGGCTTTAAAACGCCACTATAGGGTTTTAAAAAATTGTGTGGAACTTGAGTTCTAGAATTATTATTGTGGGGGCCGGTTAGTCACTAAAATTATTAAAGTCAAGTTAATTGGGCCTGTGGTCCATCTGAGAATGCAAATCTGTCCGAGGAGGCCCATATTAGATTGAAAGGGTAACCAAACGAAAGGAAGAGTGAATATCACGAAAGGTGAGTTCAGTATTCGTCCGAGAACAAAATCCTTCTTGGCAATATGAGTCCGAGGACGACCAGAATGCCACCTTGTTACAAACGTACTTCGGAGTTACGTCACCACTAAAGGTAGGATAAGGGACCAAGGGTAAGAAAGAGAAGGTAAACAAATATCTATAATAACAGTTGCCTCCGCATTAATTGCCTCTCAACCAACTTTCTGGCTGCATCAATGTGGAGGTGATGCCTGAACAGTGATGAAGCAGCCTTACAGCTGCTAGTAGGAGGTTCCAGAAGGTGTTAGATGGGACAGAAAGAGATCTCCTAAACCCAACCTACACGTGTATGGTGAAGATGATATGAAAAAAGCAGTATATAACATGAAAGGAAAGCATGCAGAAAGGGGGGATCGGAACATAAAAAAAAACACAAAGAACACTCAGGAAAAAAGTTTAGAAACAAAAGAACTGTACTTGTTTCAAAGAAAAACTAATTGTTATATCGGTGCTAATCCATCTATAAACGTGAGGTTGAATCATTTTATTTTTAAGAGTTAACCTAGTTCTTGAACACCCATACTCTACAAATTTTATTGTTTGGGCCTTTAACGTACGAACCCAATACCAATTTGGGATCGTTACAAATTGAGTCCTTACAATTATTATTATTATTTTATTTTTTATTTTTTGTTTGTTATAACTCGATTGTCCAAAAATCGAGTTTCAAAAGAGGGGCATTTCCCTAATTAGTTTGGGAAAAGGGGCAAAACGCTGATTTTTTTGCACGAAAAGGGCATTTGCCCTTTTTGGCCTGTATTTGAGAGTTAATGAAGGAATTGATGAATCAAATAGAATAGACATATAAAGAATACAATGAAAAGAAAATAGATATCTATCTGTATACTATTTGGATGTTTGAAAGAAAAGATAAGAAAA
>JAOXJQ010000836.1:0-11328 GCA_025762765.1 Quercus bicolor | reverse complement strand
TTTTCTTTCTTACCCTTGGTCCCATATCCCACTTTTAGTGGTAACGTAGCTCCGAAGTACGTTTGTAACAAAGTGGCGTTCTGGTCGTCCTCGGACTCAGATTGCCGAGAAGGATTTTGTCCTCCGACGAATACTGAACCCACCTTACGTGATATCTACTCTTCCTTTTGTTTGGTTACCCTTACAACCTGATATGGGCCTCCTCGGACAGCTTTACGTCCTCGGATGGGCCACAGGCTCAATTGATTTTACTTTAATAATTTTATTGACTAGCCGGCCCCCACAAGCTTAAATTGTAGTCTAATATTATGCCAAGTACCAATTTTAATCTTATAATTTTTGTGTCAAGCAACCCTATAATACTTAGTACAAAAACTTAGCTGACCACTTCACTTACTAGGTAAGAGCATATCATTATCATTATTATTGAATGTTTCTGCACATTAGCAAATGTTACAATCTAGTTAATTATTAATATGGTTTACGATAAGTTAAATTCTATTACCAAAATTTTAGTGTAAATAAATGTTATTACTAAATTCCAAAAAAATTTAAAATTCAACTTCAATTAAAATATTATTAACAAAAATTTCAGTAACTTAAAACAAATTTAATATTTATTTTAATTATTTTGATTATATATCATAATTTAATGTTTTAATATAATAAAATTTACACACTATACATCAAGTTTACACTGAGTGGCTTAATATATATGTATGTATTATATTTGATCAAATTAATGTTTTTTTGTCATGTGTTTCACTAATGATTAAATAATTTTTTTACATATAATTTTTAAATAAGCTATGCCTCACAAGGACATGGGCAATAGGAGTAAAATTATATTGGGACTCACCACAACTCAAAATAAAGGTCAAGATTTTGATAAAACTCTAGATTTTCTCAAATATTTTGATTCAATTGGATTAACCAGTCAAACACAATGCATGTTTACAAAGATTTTGTTTTCATAACAGATTAATTACTAGATTAACGAGAAATATGTACCTTTTTGATGAAAAATAAATGAAATTATAAAAATAATTTTTAATTTCCAACAACTTAGTTGTAAAATTAAATTAACAAATAAAATAAAAAATAAAATAAAATGATAGAAACGGTTAACATCTAGATTTGAAGAATCCACAAAGGAGTTTAAAGAATGACAGGGACAATTTGAATTACTTCAACCCGCTAAGAACGGCAGCAAGTCATCTTCTTCTTTTGAGAAAAAATGAAATGGAAAATGCTACATAGGACAACTTGGCGTAAGATTTGGTTTTCTGAATTAATTCTATCTACAAAAGATGCATGCATTTTTTTTTTTTTTTTTGAGAAACAGATGCATGCTTTTTTGTAGACTAATTTTTTTTTTTTGGGTGCATTTTTACCGCATAAGAGATGTGTTATCAGGTCGCACAAATCATTTAACCTCTTTCCTTTTGTATTTAGTTCTAGACAAGGAAACTGACCACCCTCATTTTGTTTTCGAATGAAAATAGCTAAGAACTATTATGTCAATTCGTAATTTTTTTTTGAGAAACAAACACATACACATACACACAAGAGAGAGAATTTTTTTTTTTTTTTAACACAAAAGCATATTATAAACTCCACTTAAAAGTCAAGTTTAATTGTAAATGTAATAGTATATCATATATAATATATGAAGAATGTTGTCTAAAATATATATATATATATATATATATATATATTAAGAGTGTCATATTAAGAATGCCATTGATTCTATAGATAAAAATTTGAATGAGAAACTAGTGCATGTCCCTTTTTTTTTGGCAGCCAATTTATAAAGCTAAAAGACGGTATAAACAGAAATTTAATTGTGTTATGCATAAGTCCCGTGAATATTGACCATAACAATAATTATCACAACATTGATATATTTTACAATTTGCATATGCATGGACCAAATTCAACTGTGTTAAGAATTAAGATATTGTTACTAACAGTGGCACCGCTATGACTTTGATAAATTATTTTCCCTAATAGAGCTTGCATACAAAATGGAAGTAAATGAAAAATTATTTTCCCTAACAGAGCTGCTATTACGTTCACTCCCTGCAAATCAAGCTGCAAGGGAAGTGCTCACCATTGCAAAGATTGCAATTGCTTGCTTACATACCATTCCACAATCTGGTCAAAACAGTGTAGCAAGTTTCTTAAGAACTTTCAACTCGGAAGCCACATTTGGCAAATACAGTACAAACAATCATATTAGGAGAATTAGTTGATCTTGGAGGATTGACAGTCTTACAGCTTGATTTGTTGGTACTCCTCTTTTTTGTTTATGCATTATCGCTGCCCGATTTTTCCACATATACTCTCTCCTAGTGAACCATTTAATTAACTTGTTACTGAATTGTATTTGATTGGTAAGATCGTATTCATCAAAACGCAGAATTGAGAATTTCGCTAATAAAACTAGGTGTTATATTTGTATGCTTAGCAAGTATAATCAAATTTGTGCTCTCGAGTTGTTTTTAGGTTGGATTCATAGGAGCTGAAATGACTCCATTGGAATAAACTTGGTCAATAAGCGCATGGCCGATCTCTAATGCCACATGATGTAACCAATGAAAAAGATCATCAGTTACAAGTGTAACTTTTATTTGTTGTTGCTAAAATGCTTAAAAGCGACAAAGTTTTGATTTTTTTGTTGTTGTTTCACTTATAAATTAGAATAAATTAAAAATCATTTAAAATATAAGAAAATAGTTCTAAAAAAGAGTTTTTATGCTGCACTAAGGTTAGGGTAATTGTTCAAAGTTCAAACGATGATTTTATTTTGCGTTAGAGTTAGAGGTTGAGAGATCCGTGTTGTGGATAAAATAGCCCCCAAACTGCGTGTTGTTGCGAGCTTCACCAATTGCCGCCACCACATCCTCTGAATTCTGAAACACCCATATCGCTTTTATCTTGGTTATTAAAGAAGTCCAAACATGGAGGTCTACTATGGCAGATGGTGATTGGTGAGAGTGAGATGGAAGGAGAAAGGAGGCAAGAGATGGTGGTGGTGTAATTAATTTAGCCCGCTTAATTCTTGATTCTTGAACTGTCCCAATGAAAGGAGAAAGTATACCATGTTTCGGTAATACCAACTCAGCATCTGTTTTAGTATTTCTTACCCAATAAATGAGTGACACATATTTTAAAAAATCACATCAGATTACTCCAATAAATTAATCACAATCTTCTATACTATAGGGAAGATAAATTAATCATTTATTGTAGTAGTCTGATGTGGTTTTTTGAAATAGGTGTCACTTACTAAAACAGATGCTAAGTTGGTATTATCAAAACATGTAACAAAAGAAAGAGAAAGGAGACAATAGTCAATAGATGGTGGTTGTGTAATTATAGCCCACTTAAATCTTGAACTCCTCCCGACGCATACGTTCATTTTAGCCCACATCCTGGGAAACATCCAAATCGCTTTTATCTTAGTTATTTAGGAAGTCCAAACATGGAGGTCTACTATGGCAAGTAGATGGTGATTGATGAGAGTGAGATGGAAAGAGAAAGGAGGCAAGAGATGGTGGTGGTGTAATTAATTTAGCCCGCTTAATTCCTGTTTCTTGAACTACCCTCCAACGAAAGAAAGTGAAAGGAGACAATAGTCAATAGATGGTGGTTGTGTAATTATAGCCCACTTAAATCTTGTATTCCTCCCGACGCATACGTTCATTTAATTTATTGATAGAAATATTGTCTTAACTTAATATAATTGCCGAAAAACAATGTCCTTGAGAACTTTAAAGTCAAGTCTAGATTTTTTTTTGGTGAAAAGGTCAAGTCTCGATTCGATCATCGAGATTTGAAGAATCAACACGGGCATTTATTCAGGCATAAAAAATAATACTTGATAATAAATAAAATAAAAAATGCCACCAAAACAACAAGAAGAAGAAGCGCGCTCGTAAAAAGAAGGATTCGGTTAACCGTTAACCTTAGGGCACAACAACAAGGGCGTTCATAAAAAGAAGGGTCCAGTTAAACTATTAACCTTAAGGCATTTATTGTTAATGAATTATTTTAGAAAAATTTTGGTAGTATTTTTATAAAAAATAGAAAAAAAAAGTAAAAAAAAATTAATTTTTTTCCTTTTTTCTTAAAGGCTTTCTTAATAGGATTCACTAACAGATGCTCTTAGAGCCTCTGATAACAAAATCCTAAAAAGATGGGGACCATTTTCAGTTTGGAATAGAAAATTAAGTGTCGAATTACATTTTTTTATTAGCACTACTTTCCAATTCTAATTGTATTTTATTAACTTTTTTTTTTTGAGAAATAATTGTATTTTATTAACTAATCATTATAACAAATGACCTGATTTGAACCACCACTAACAAAAATGTCTTAGTCTTAAAATTTGAAGTCAACTATTAATCCTCGATGGACAGATTAATTAAGGTTGGTTACATGTTGTGGCGGGCCTTTTTTTTTTTTTTTTTTGAGACTGCAGGCTGGGCTACCTCCTGCCACGTTACGGCCCAAAGGTTCTGGGTAAGAGAGTCAGGACCGGTCTGATTGCAACTCACCTCAAACCGGCTTGTGTGCAAACTAGAGCCCCTTTGTTAATACCTTGGTCACATGCTCATGGTAGATGAGACTGTTACAAGAAAGTTATGGCAGGCAGATATAATATAACAACAATAAAAGGAAATGCACTTACTGTTAGCTAGGACAAGCAAAAAATTCTTAAAAAAATAAAAATAAAAGAGCAAAACAGCTATAGAAATGCAATATAAGATAGCAATAATAAAAAAGGAGATAACACCAATACTTAATCAACAAAATAAAAGAAGTAATGGTTAGTTTGCCATGTTTGGTTGTCTTACAGTGTTAAGTCCAAAGAGGGAACCACTTCTTTAATGTGGGTAACCTCACATGGAAATCTTGCCACAAAGATTACCCATTTTGAAAGAATGGGCTTAAATGGCTTATGCTCAACTTACTTAATCCTTATTAGAGGGTAGGCTTTTAGAGGGAGAGAAGGGATTAGTCCATTGGTGTATACCTGCTGTCTCACTCTTGCCTACTCTTTGTTTTTCTTTCTAACTTCCTTTCTTTTCTAAGTTTGCTACTCTGTTTTCCACTCTCTTCTTTTACAGTTCTCTGTTGTTATGTTATCTCTTTTCTCCCGTGTTCTTGTTCTTCCTCTCCAGTTGTTTTTTTGCACGGCGGAGGACCCTTTTATATTGCCTGTCGTGAAGGGTTTTTAATATTTCACCCCTTAACCGCTTTTGTCTAGGTGTGGGTGTCCTTCCAAACCACCCTCTAGTCTATCAGCTGCCCAGCCACCACCACTAACCTGTGCTGGTCGTGCCACATCCCATTACTAGACAAAGAGTTTCATTTTGTTTGCTTGCTCATCGTGGCATTCCCATTCGGATAAGGTTGGACATTTTCTCTCACTATCCCTCATGGCATATACCTAGTGATTCCAACTCATTTTTCCCTATTTTGGGTGATATGTCATCTCAGCAGGACATTTCCCCCAAAGAGTTTGAGCGGGAACCCCAAAATAGACTCTCACCTTCTCCCTACCGCTAGACCATACCCTCTCTTACCTCTGACCCATGGCCCACCACTCCTGTATTGGCTAGGTATAGTTTGGTGGTGCCTGAGCCTTGTGCGTGTTCCACTTTTATGTGTGTCCATTGTCTGCTGCTCATGCGTTTGCCATGACCTAAAAGCTCGTCTGTGCATTCTGCTGCTCATTCTTAACCTCTTGTGACCTAAATGGGTTTCTGAGCGTTTGTTCTTTATGGCTTGCTTCCTTCCTGGGTTGTGCGTTGCTTGATTGTGGGCTTTTCTCTCTTTAACCCATTCTTTGCTCCATTTGTAGGCCTGCTAGCACTTCTACCATGCCATTCTATTATTCCTGCTGTGGTATTGTTTAATCTGTGATTGCTGGGCTTCTTTTGGGCCTGCTGTATGCTTTCCTTTTACTTAATTCCAATGGCCCAGTATTATCATTGGATTAGCATTCATGCTATTTTGGGCTTTCTTGACCCATTCCATTGCTTCCAGGCTTCCTTGGCCCATTTCCTCCTTTTTGAGCATCCTCGGCCCATTACCTTTCCTCAGGCATCCTCGGCCCATTCTAATTCTACATTCGCATGGGCCTTTGCCAAGTCTTTTGGGCTTCCCCGGCCCAATTACCATATTCTTTACTTTTGGGGTTTATGGGCTTTCCATCAACCCCTTTACTCACTTTATTTATTACTTCGGGCCTCTTTGGCCGATTCTTCTTTCTTTGGGTTTCTTTAGGCCTGCTTGCTCTCTTTGAGGCTCCCATTTGCTATTTTCTAGGCCCATGATCCATTATCCCTGCCATTCAAGCTTAATGGCTTTCTTCTCAATTTACTAACTATTTTCCTCCCATATTGTTGGGCTTCTTCCTGCTATTGGGCTTCCTTGCCAAAGTGAGCATCAACACATGTTAAATTAAAAAATAAAGGTTGGCCACGTATATTCTTTTCCTCCATTCTATTTTATTTGAAATCACACTCTATATTACTTCCTTAACTAACATGTCATTTTTTATTACTTCTACTAATATATATATATATATATATATTTTTTTTTTTTTTTGTTCTCCTCTACATTCATCAAATCACTCTTTCTTACCGTTGCATTAATCACTCTCCTTTGAACATGAACAAACCATTTCAAGTGACTCTCCCTTTTTTTTTTTCATTAATAAGGGCTACCCCTATCTTTAAGCAAATTTTTTCATTTCAAATTCTATCTTTTTGTGCATTTCCACATGACCATGTTACCATTCTCATTTCAACAACACTTATTTTATGGATAAGTTTCTTCTTAATAGCCCAACATTCGGTACAATTAAGTATAGCTAGTCATATAATAGTCTTCTAAATTTTTCACTATAACTTAAGTATTATGTGATCTGCTAGGCCCATAATATGTGATCTATTAGGCCCATAGGACTAGATTAGCAAACCATGATATTTTTTAACACTTAGAATTGTAGTTAGTCTAGTATTGAAGACGTGTTAAAGTATAAGATGAGTCAAGATTCAAGCTTTGAAAGACCCAAGAAACTCAAAAACTAATTTGGTTGGATTGCAATTTGATTCAAACTTGATCTATCAAGATTTGCTTGTCTTGACTGATTGAAGCTAAATCTCAATTGATGGAGATTCGTGTAGATTTGCTTTTGAAGTGATTTTTTGTCAATCATTTGATCTAGGGTTTCATGGATTACAAGAAAAGTATAAAAGAAACCCTAGAACACGTTTTTAAGACTTTATGTGAGCCATTTTACTGTACATAGATCTAGCAATTTCCCTATTCTTAGCAAAAACTAGAGATCTAATTCCATATTGAAGATCTAGTGATTGAGTGAAGTTGTTGCAATCTAGTCTACATCAAGTTACTGGTCTAAACCTACTAGTGGCTTCTCGGAGTCGTGAGTGAACATCCACGTGCAAAAAGATCCAGAATAGCAAAGTCTGTGGATTTGGGGTTACGTGTGGATTTTATTTGTTTGTTTAGACCTCTTAAAAACAGATTAGTTTAACCTAATGAATTAGCCAAGTATTTGCTTAGGTTAATTATGAGATCTAGGTTAAACAGTAGTAAATCATATCATGTACAACAGAAAAGTAAAAAACAAAAAGATATGATTACCTAAGAAAACCAATGAAACTAACCGATTCAAGGTAAAAACCTGAGAAGAATTTGACCTAGTTATCCTTAAGGTAAACAAATCCAATAGAAAGAATGGAAGTTTACAAAAGATTTAACACCTAAATCTAATGCTACCTCTAGTAGAACTTACTAACAAGACCACGTGCAACTCCGACTCCACGGATTCTTCTCTCTTGGATTTGCTGAACATAAGCTCCCATGCTTATGACTTTAAGATTACCTTCAAAGGTTTTAGATCATCAGCAGTTGTTGATCTTGTAGTAGCAACTTGATTCCACTAGTTCTTGATTGTAGATCTCGTTCCAGTAGACACTTGTAGAGTTAGAAGGTTATAGAAACCTCACAGATCTCAAAGGAGTAACTCACAAGTTTTCCAAGAGCTTCTAAAATGTGATTAGGGTTTTCCTTTTATACCTTGCATTGTTGTACTGAAATCCTAAATGTTTTTGTGGGCTTGGGCCTGATTTAAAATCTACAGAATTAACTTTTTTGCGATTTCGATCAATCGAGCCTCATAGAACTTGAACTCTCTTTTTTGCATCTTGAATCTTGATTTGTACAATCTTGAGCAATGTTTAACCCCTAATCTAGACATGTTTTTGTTCTCGGTTTTCCAACTTACACAAAATAAAAACCTAAACTTTTAATCCTAAATATTTAGAACCTAACAAATTTGGTTTACCTTGGGATTGTAAGATTAATTTTTTTTTTTTTAGGGTTTTTATTGTGGGACATTTTGTTCAATTGGTTTTTCCTGGGTCACCACATTGTTATTTTTGTGTGATCCATTCTATGTGATGTTGACCAATTGGGATCTTATGCATAATTGGACTAATTAACTACTTGGTTAAAATTGGTTAACTTTGTCACAACTGGGGCCTAAAACCCTAACATAATGACACAATACTCATGATGTGCTTCTCCACTTCATCCATCTTGCTCTTATCCTATGATTCACATCATCTTCAATCTCTCAATCTTTATGAATTACTGATCCAAAATATTGAAAACTCTTACTCTTTTGTATCTCTTGAGCATCAAGTCCAACTACTCCTTCATCATTGTTTCTACTTTTACTAAACTTACATTTCATATTCTCTATTTTAGTTTGTTGGGTTAAGATAGCTTGACTCGGTTAATTAATTCAATTACTCAAGTTGATTAATTATGTCAAATTACATGCAAATCATGCAGGCACCAACAAATCACCAAATAAACTAAATGCAGCGGAAAATAAATTGACACGGTGATTTGTTGACAAACGGGAAAAACCTCGTAAGGTAAAAACCCCACCAGGTGATTTTAAGGTCACCACTCCCAAGAATTCACTAATCAACAATCAAACGGTTACAAGTATAAGAAATCTTACCAACTACCCTAGCTTATCCCAAAATACCAACCTACAGTTGAACCTTTGCTCTAATACCCAATTGGACTTGATCTTATAGTAGCCTTTTTTCCTTTGATGCACAAACCTCTAATTTGTGACTAACCCTTTGCACGGATCCCAAGTACGTGACTAACTCCAGCAAGTTGAACAGATGTTATTGACTGCAAAGTTCTTTACTTCATTAACAATGAAGATCTGAAAACACTTGGTTATAAAACCTTATGGTGTACAAACGCAGTAGCTTCACACAGAGAAGAGAAGTCTCTTGGTCTCTGTATTCGTGTGTGACGGCTTTTAAAATAAGCCTTATATATGTTTAGGGTTGTGAGAAAAGAAACCCCAAACAAATATACAAAATTAGGCCGAATTTCAGATTTGAAAATTCTGAAATTGTAATTCTCAATAGATCGAGCTACTGTCGAGCTATCTATCGAGACTTAATGAACAACTTTTCTTCACTTGTTTCTAGGATCAATCTTCATGTCTTTAATACTTGACTTGAACAACATGTTTCAAGAAGTACTAAATTCATTTTAGATCTACCCAATTACAAGTAAAGTGCATTTTGTCAAATGATTAGCCAATTACAATAAAATATGACCCATAGTCCTTCATATTCTTTGATAAGTTTATCTTTTTAAACACATCTTGTTTCTTTGCCATCAAACCCTACCACCTAATTCTTGGATTTCTTCGTCTAAACTCTCTTCTTTTCGATCTTTTAATATGAATATCTAGTACCACCACCCAATGTTGAGTGGTTACTCTCTCTCCTAGTACCACCTTAGAATCTTTATAATATCTACTATCCACTTTTCAAGTAAAGATGAAATCTATTTGACTAATGTTTGTCTCACTTTTAGTAATTGTGATTCTCTCTTTTTGAACCAAGTATTTGTTAATATCAAATCATATGTTGTTACCAAATCTAGGATAACATCTTCTAATTCATTCCTTACTCCATATTTCTGCCTCCATGAACTCTTTCAAAGCCCCCACTATCTTTTCAAACATGCCCATTTTGGTCTTCTCCGATAAATACTCTGTCCTTATTTGTTAAACCTTAAATCAATTTATCCATACAAATTTTTGCTTAATGGGTTCTTCCAATCCTACTTAAGGAGCGTAGGCATTATGTAAGTTTTTTCTTCCGACATAATTCTATCTCCCATCCTCTTAACCTTAACGACTTCTTTTTTAATACTTTAATCTATGATTATCCGCTCCCAATTTCTATTTTTAAATTTTCTTGTATCCCATAATTTATAACTTATATGTTCAATTTCTCTAGATTTCTCACCTACACACTTAGTTTCCTGTAGACATATATGCTTTATCTTCTCTTAGCCATTGGGGTCGATTATTATTTCCACTAGTATCACATTTAAAGACCCTATATTCTGGAAAAATACACCCTATTACGGGTGTATATTTCCTCACACTCATAGTTGGTGGGACCCACACGCAGTTGTGAGTGGAAGGAAGTATACATCTGTAATAGGGTATACTTCCTCCTATATTCCAAGTACCCATACGAATTCTATTCTCCTGGACTAACTTTTTTACCCACACTGGCCGTCAAAGTGTGGGAATTCTTGCCCATTTTTCACTAGAGCCAATGTAGTGTGCCTCTTATGGGAAAAGCTAGCCCTAACTAACCCTAAAGGTCGTCCCAAGGGCTAGACAACTTAGGCCTAGGTGTGAGGCCCCCACCACAAAAAAAGTTTCTACCTTGGGATAAAAAGATCCAACTTCATGGTAAAATGTCCAAAATTTTATAATATTTAAGCATTTTTTTATGAGTGATGCTATTCAAGGATATTATAAATTTTATTAAAGGTTTACAAAATGATATGTCACCTGATGGGGATATCTCGCTCGTAAGTGTTGTGTGTACGTGACATTTTTTCTCTTTAGGCTTTCAGACCAAGGTTATCAATTCCGTATCGTACTGGCCGGAATATTCCGTACCGGCTAGCAATCCGGTACACTCGACCCCCCTGTTTTGTACTGAAAAAAATACCGGCCGTACCGGCCTCGTACCGGCCGTACCAGCCAATTTCGGGAAATATAGGCCGGTATCGGGTGTACCGGCTGGTACAGAAAAAAGTTTTTTTTTTTTTTTTTAAAGTTTTTTAATTTTTGAATTTTTGTTAGGACAGAATGATAACTTATTTGTATTAACTTATTAGTATTATTTGTTTTCTTAGTATGCAATGGTAACTTTTAAGCTT
>JAOXJQ010000805.1:0-11332 GCA_025762765.1 Quercus bicolor | reverse complement strand
TTCTCAAGATATTCTTGGGTGGAATTTCTTAGAGAGAAGTCGGAAGCATGTGACAAGATGGAAAGGCTATGCAAGAGGCTACAGAATGAGAAAGGAGTTCCCGTAGTTAAAATTAGAAGTGATCATGGAAAGGAATTTGAAAATGCAAAGTTTGAAGCATTCTGCAATGAAAACAACATCAAGAAGGAATGGTTGAAAGAAAGAACCAGGTGATTCAAGAAATGGCAAGAGTAATGTTACTAAACAAAAGCATTCCACAGAAGTTTTGGGCTGAAACAGTGAATACTTCGTGTCACATTGGGAATAGGATTTACTTTCGGGCAGGAACAAAGAAGACATCGTATGAAATTTGGAAAGAAAAGAAGCCGAAGGTGAAATACTTCGAGTATTTAGAAGCAAGTGTTATATTCTCAATGATAGGAAGAATCCTGGAAAATTTGATGCTAAGAGTGATGAAGGGACTTTCCTAGGGCACTTGACAAATAACCGAGCATATATAGTGTACAATAAGCGCACTAAGATGGTGATGGAATCAATAAATGTTGTATCGATGACACTATCTTTGAAAAGGATATTGATGATGATGGTGATGGACCAAATCCTAAGAAGAATGAGGGTGATGACAACATGTCTCAAGGTGAGGATGCTGAGAAAGAATCACCAGAAAAGGAGTTTACACCTCCTATATCAAGAAGGGAGACTAGATCAATTCAAGGACCGTCTAGTCCACTCACCCCTCCTAAAGTTCAACCTCCAATCTCTCGTGATGAGGAACCTTCCACTTTTAAAAGGCCATCGTCTAGGGTAACACTCAATCATCCCTCAAGCAATATCATTGGTGATTTAGATGATGGAATTCGTTTAAGAAAAGGACCAGCCTACAGTGCGAATCATGTGACATACAACTGCTATCTTGCTCAATTTGAACCAAAAAAAGTGGAGGAAGTTTTAAAGGATAAGAATTGGGTAGAATCCATGCACCAAGAGTTGCATCAATTTGTTAGAAATGATGTATGGGAGTTGGTACCAAGGCCCAAGGATACACATGTTATCGGCACCAAGTGGATCTTCAAGAACAAGATTGATGAAGATGGTGAAATTGTCCGAAACAAGTCCAAATTGGTGGCTCAAGGATATACTCAAGTTGAAGGCATAGACTTTGATGAATCTTTTGCTCCAGTTGCAAGACTAGAGTCAATCCGAATTTTCCTCTCCATAGCATGCATTATGAACTTCAAGTTATATCAAATGGACGTGAAGAGTGTTTTCTTGAACGGGTTTTTAAACGAAGAAGTGTTTGTTAAGCAACCAAAGGGGTTTCAAGATCCTCACTTTCTGGATCATGTGTTGAGGCTGAAGAAGGCATTATATGGGCTGAAACAAGTACCAAGAGCTTGGTATGATCACCTCACCACATACCTCTTGGATCATGATTTCAAGAGAGGTTAAGCCAATCGAACTTTGTTTGTCAAAAGAGATGAGAAATCTCTCCTTGTTGCTCAAGTTTATGTGGATGACATTGTATTCAGATCCACAATTGATCACCTAGCTAATGAATTCTCAGAAGAAATGAAAAGGGAGTTTGAGATGAGCATGGTGGGAGAGCTAAACTACTTTCTAGGGCTTCAAGTGAAACAACGGGAAGATGGGATATTTATCTCTCAAGAAAAATATGCCAAAAATCTTGTAAAAAGATTCGGCCTAGATTCTAAGAAACACACTTCCACTCCCATGAGTTCTTCAGCAGGTGTAGATGTGGATCCAACACTTTATCGAAGCATGATCGGCAGTCTTCTCTATCTCACTGCTAGCAGACCGGACATCGCTTTTAGTGTAGGAGTATGTGCTCGATTTCAGGCAGCACCCAAAGAGTCATACTTGACAGCAATCAAATGAATTATCCGCTACATAAATGGCACATCTGATTATGGAATTTGGTATTCAAGAGACTTGAATGAGTGCCTAGCTGGATATTCTGATGTTGACTGGGCCAGATGTATTGATGACAGAAAAAGCACTTTAGGTGGTTGCTTTTATCTTGGAAATAACTTAATGTCATGGATAAGCAAAAAACAAAATTTAGTTTCTCTATCAACGGCTGAAGCTGAGTACATTGCAGCAGCAAGTTGTTGTGCACAATTATTATGGATGAAAAAGCTTCTACATGATTATGGAATCACTCAAGACACTATGTGTGTGTTCTGTGACAATACGAGTGCCATAAATCTGTCCAAAAATCCAGTCCAACACTCAAAATCAAAAAGCACATCGAGATCCGGTACTATTTCATTTGAGATTTGGTGGAGGAAAAGACTGTGTATTTGGAGTTCATCAATGCTGACAACCAGAAGGCAGACATTTTTACCAAACCTCTTGATGGTCCAAGGTTTGAGTCCTTGTGTAAGACCATTGGTGTCGATATCATTCCCTGAACTCTATCTCTTATGTGAACCTATTCTGCTCATTGTTGCTCATCCAGTGTTTAGGTCTCACTTGTTTTGATATTAGCATTTTTTTTTGTTGATCTTACTTTTCCTGCTTTGTTTTTTAGTGTGTTCAAAATTCAAAAACCCATAAAAATTGAAAAATCTTCAAAAAGTTTGATCGTTTGTCTTTGTGTATATCACATGTGAGTTTGGCCTGGTACCTTCGTACTAATGACGTAGTGCATTGATGAGCCTAGCTTATTCTGTATGCACACAAATCTTTGTAGGAGAAATCTTGAAATCTATGTGTAATTGTTGTAAATAGATCTTTAAGCTTGTCATGAATGACTGATCGATAATCTTGATGGTCTTGATACTTGCATAGACTTGTGCCTATATCTCTTCCCACTTTATTTTATGCTATAGAGCTCACCAAATGTAAATCTCCAAATGAAAAGAGATATTGAGCTGCAAAAACCTGTCACACATACTAGTATTTGACTAGGAAAAAGGAAAAACGACTTTTAAATTAAAATGAAAGGTGCTCAAAAGCCAAAGGCTATCTCTCATTGTTGAAATATCAAAAATTTCAAGCACCAATCTCAAAAAAAGATGAAATATCCAAAAAGGATCAAATGTAATGAATTATGCAGAAGCAAAATGAAAAGCTTCTAAGAATTGTAGTCATTCTCTTGTGGGAGGTCATATATGCTCATTTCTATAATAGAGATAAACCACTTGATTTCGGCTGGGTTTGGATTCAGCTTTTGCGTTTTTTGTTTGCATTTTCAGCAGCTTTTTTTTTTTGAGCCAGTTTTGTTGACTTTTCCACGGTGAACAGTGCATCCATGCACTGTTCATGAACCTACAAATTCCACTTTTTAGCAATTTTTCATTAAAAAGGGTCCCACGGCACTATTCACACATTTAAAAATTATTTTCTACAGTATTTTCAATTTTTAGCTTTTAGTTTCAGGAAAAAAAGTTCTATCCAAATAGACTCTTTGTACCAGTTGTGTATAACTTGATTGAATTGATCATTGAAACTTCACTCTGGTATATGGACTATTCCACATTTGATACTCACACACAACACACAAGACTTTGTCCAAATAATGTCTATCTCATTTTTGTGATTATACATGTTCAAATGTGATGTGTATGCTCAAATACTTGTTGATCAAACCCAAAAAGATTCTTGAGTATTTTATATGTTTTTGAAAGTGATTTTATACTTTCGTGTTTCTCTTTTTTGCTCAAAATGCATTTTTTTTGTGTTTTTCATCAAAAACTAGTTCAAAGGTTGTTTTGCGAGAAGCTCGCGACTTAGAGCTTCCCGCGAAATGTGCTTAAGGGAAATCAAAAGTCATATTTTTCATACAGAAACTTTCGCTACTGCCTTGCAGGTATTTCGCGACTAACCTCTTCTCGCGAAATGGTTTTTAGGCAAAAACTGAATTTTTCACAATATCACACAGAAACTTTCGCAACTGTCTCGCGCCCAATTCACGACTAACAGCTTCTTACAAAAGCATTTGTGCTTCAGTGGCTCTTTTCACGACTGTTTTGCGACTTACTCGCTACTGCCTAACCCACAAAAAAATCATGTTTTCAGACTAAATGTCGCAGATGTGACATGTTTTCAAACACTCTTCACTTCCCTCGCATAAGTCTCTCAAACCCCTTCAACTCAAAACTTAGTTTTCTTCAAAACCCCATCATTTTCAAGCAACAAAACCTCTGCAAATTCACTTCAAAGTATGTTTTTCTAAACATTGCTTTCATTTTTCATTCAATTTTGCAGATTTTAGCTTAGGGTTTCAAAAATTGGGGATTTTTTGAAAATGGGTTGGAGTTCTTAGTTTTTGTAAAAAAATTTTCAAAAACTTTGATTAGGCTGAGTCCCATTTGCTGTTTGTGCATTTGTGCTGGCCCCTTAAGGCATTTTAATGTTGTATTGAGGCATTTTTCAATCTGTTCATGCATTCCTCATAACAGCTATGCATTGTTGCATGTCAGGTGTTTGACAAAATGTCCTAGTGACGTTTTTGTGCTAAAATTGGATTCAAGTGAGTTCTAATTTCTAGGTTTACATTTGTTTGAACTTGTTTCACTTGTTTTGATATCTAAGTATGTGTTTCACACACTTTGCCCATGTTGCACACACTAGGCATACACTAGGGCCCTCTAGGCACACCTCATGCATATAATGCTGCTTCTCCATGCATCACATGCTGCACACATGCATCAGCACTTGCTCCGCACAGACACACACATGCACAGTTACTTGTATCATGCTTTGTGTTTATGCTTATTTGGTTGAACACCTTTAGCATGTTGTTTTAGTTTATTTACTCTATCTTGAGTTGGTTATGCTCTGTCTTCGGCTGTCTTACCTTTGTTCTGAACTACCTTGATTCTAATCAAGTTTTTATGCTCTATGTCTGTGTTTTTGCACTTCTTTCCTCTCTATTCTATGCTCTCATATACAGATGTCTTCGTTTAAAAGCTCAGCTGTGAAAGGAGGCTACAACAAAGGGAAAGAGCCGGTGATTGATGTTGATGAACCTTCACTGAAGTCAAAGAGAACTCATTTTTCAATAGGAGTGTATGATCTTGATTTGTTCAGATCTTATGCTGCATTTCAGACCTACACAAACCAGTTTCGAGATCCTCCATTGCTGGTTGAAAGGGCTGTTAATCAACACTCTCTCAAAGACACGAATATTCCAATATGGTTTGCCACCAAAGATTGGAATTTTCTTCTCTCAAATCTTGAGGATGCATACGAAAACTTGGTAAAAGAATTCTATGCAAATGCCATTGTTGAAGGCAAGGAAATCAAGTGCTAGGTGAGAGGAAAGCGGTTCTCAGTTACACCCCCTACTTGGCCGATATTCTACAGATCAACAAGCCAATATTACCTATCCCACCGGTGTATGATGAACTAACTCCGGATGAGGAGGTTCTTCAGGAAGCTTTGGGAGCTAATTTGGACTTCTCCTCTAATGGGAAGTCAATAAGTGTGGCATCTCTTTCTCCTGAATTAAGGCTGCTCATGACGATCATGTTTAGCAACCTCTACCCTCTGTCCAGTACCGGTTACATGAATCTTGGCTGAGCATTATTCTTGCATGATCTGATCACTGATGTAGAGATTGATGTGTGTTCTAATATTTTCCACATTGTGGTAAAAATGGTTGATCGGACTGCTTCAAGGAATTGTATTCCTTTCTATCACCTTATCTTAAGGATTTTGAAGCTCAAAGGTGTGTATCCTTCGGAACATAAGCACCCCTATCCATGGCTAAATCCAATTACTATCCGTACTCTCAATGCAAGCATAAGTCACACTAAGAAGAATCGCAAGCAAGAAAGTCATGCTACTCAGGGAAGATCAAGTTCTACATCCCATGTTTATGATGAACAGCTAGACAACATCATGGCTACTCTTCAAGAGCTTACTACCAAGATATCCGGCCTAGCTACCATCATGTACTCCCAACACAATTGTTTCGACACCAAGTTCACATCTCTATAGACTCAACTGGACCAAATTCAAAGGAAACTAGAGGAACATGACGACTAGCTATTCCATGACAAAAAGGGGGAGATGGTGTCGTTGTTAGGGGGAGTGTAGTGATAGGAGAAGTGCAGTGAAAGGGGGAGAAGAAGACAGTAACTACTGTTTGGTTTACTTATGTTTACTTTTTGCTGGTTTATGTTTATGCTTTTACTGTGTTTGCTTAAAACTTCAACACACTTTGTTTTTATTAATTTCAATTTATATTCAGTATATTTTATGACTATCTCAATGCTTTGTAGCATTTCTTTTGTACTTTTAAGATATTGCCAATATGTCTTGAGTACTTCACACTTGTGCCCTAGTAGGATCTTGTTCCTAGATGCATATACTTCAAGTATTATGCATTGGTTGTGTGTTGGACATACAAGTGATCATAAGTGATTGCTTTTTGTTTGTATGTCCGGATGAACACTTACTTGCTAAATGTTCATTGTATTCATTCTTTTAATGACTGAACTTGTTTGATCAAGTTTTTGTTTGCATGATATCTAATGTTTACATACTTGATCGCACTATGCTTGCTCATATTCATACCTTGTGTTCAACTTGTGTAACGACCTAAGGAAAAACACTAGCCACATCTGCGCTATACTTCAAAAGGACTAGTCACAATTGAGGCTCATTGCAGTTGTTAATAAAGCCCAGTTCAACCCAATAAATACCCGATGTGGGACTCATTACACACCCACACACATCACACAATCAATCAAATTGGGGCATCACAATCTCCCCCACTTAAATCCCTAACGTCCTCGTTAGGGTTCACTTCGTGAGGTAGTGTCTCTGAGCCCACATGGGATTACCGGGCAAGCTCTGATATCATATGTAATGACCCAAGGAAAAGCACTAGCCACACCTGCGCTATACCTCAAAAGGACTAGTCACAATTGAGGCTTCTTGTAGTTGTTAATAAAGCCCAGTTCAACTCAATAAATACTCGATGTGGGACTCATCACACATCCACACACATCACACAATCAATCAAATTGGGCATCACAACTTGTCATAAGCTTAATGAAAGTTTTGTTTATGTGCGAGTGTTTCAGATTACAAGTATAAATGTGCAAGTGCTTCATAGTTTCTAGTTTAAGTGTGAGTGAGTTTTGTCATTGTTTCCAAACTCATGTTTAAGTTTAGAGTCTGTTTTAGGGTTTTTGTCACGGAATAGCCAAAGAGGGAGATTGTAAAGTTGTGATTTACAAATATGTATTTTATTGGCTTTTATTCCGTGCCAAATTTGATTGTAATTATATTCAATCTTGTGTACCTTGTATTTATTGTAGGATTTGATTGTAAGGATTGTGTGTTAGAGAGAGAGTGTGTGAAGACTCAAGCAAGTGAAGCCAGAAGACTTCTCGCAGGTGTCTCGCGACTAAGCTTCTCGCGAAGTAAAGCATGTGCCTTGCACATGATTGGAATGCGAAGAGTCAGTACAGGATGGAGACAGCTGTGTCTCGCGAGTATCTTGTGGGTAAGGCCTTCCCGCAAGGCACCCGCAAGACATTCTGTTCTACCAGTGTGTACTATCTGATACACACTTTCTATACCCACACTATATATATCCATATTACCCACAAATGTTAAGGAGAGCTTCTGAGAGAAAACCCTAGCTAAAACACTTGAGAGTTAGAAATTGTTATACCAATAATTCACTACACATTTGTTTGTGGAATTTCCTCATCTCCTACCTCTTCATTTCTATACCATTGAGAGGTTGATAGGCCAAACACTTACCACACCCTTTGAGAGTGTCAAGTGAGGTTTTGGTACCGTTGGGAAGCATTGGAAGAAGCCAAGGATGACAGATGCAACATGGAGCTTGTTGCGGGATCTGGAGAGCTAGACAAGACATGGTTCCGAGAAGTCTTGTTGGAGTAGAAGCTTGGAGGGCTTAGGTACAATGGGTAGATCAAACTTGGAGGGTCTCTTGCTAACCCATATATTCCAACTGATTGTCTAATGGATCGATTACCGCTTGGAGAGTGGTGGAGAGGTTTTTCGCCAAGTTCTTTGGTTTCCTCTTCGATAACACATTGGCGTGTTATCTTGTGTTTACATTTTTCTTCCCTACTCTTTTACATTCCATTTTACTGCTGTGTTGCTTTGATTATGGATTAGAGTAGTTGGTTTGTTTATCCGCTTGCATTTACATTATTCCGCACTTAGTATTAAGTTAGTGTAAAATCAATCGAGCCGTAACCTTAATTTGGGGGTCTAAACAGCTCTTTTGTTTTCAACACATTTTCGAGCTTTCAAGTTAGTTGTGGCAAAATTGTAAGCATGAACCTCCATAGCAAAAGGCACTGTTAGAGCAAGTTTACTTCATGGCAATCTGGCAGAGCAAGTAGGGTAAACTTATTATGATTGAAGGTAGCAATAGTCTACATGTGACCATTGTTTGGATTTTTCCTAAAAAAATAACTATTATTTGTATTTGGAGTTGCAAACATTGATGGAGGAAACTTAGCTCAGATCTCCCTTTCTCCCTTTTAATCAGCATTGCGTGATCTGCAATTTGTTTATTCATTTGCTTTTATTTCCTAGATTGTGTATCTCTCTCTATATATCAATAAAGATCATGGTCATTTTGAAGTCCCTCATATTGAAAGCTCTTTGGCTAGTCAAAGTGATGAGTAATTCTTTTAGTGAAGGCTTTTACATCTTGTAATTATTAGTGATTGAAAAATATTTTCCAAATTTTTTACCTGAAATTGACAGAGAGATTTTAATTGAATTAACTCGAAATATAGGAGATTGAAATGAACAAAAACAAAATTATAAGGCTAAAATGAATTCTAATGAAACTTAAAAAGTGAATTTTGCATTTTAGCCTAATATTAATTTACAAAATAAATATTTTCTTTTAGATTGGTGAATACATTTCGATAATAAATAAAACAAAGTCTTTTATTAATTTTTTTTTTTTGAGAATCTTTTATTAATTCAATTGAGTCAAATTAAACATAATAAAAAGAAAATGAATACCAATAGCAATAACATATCAAAAACATAAAAGGCAGTACCATAGCCTCAAGAGCTTTTGTAAGCTTAATAATTATAGACATACCGTTTAGTGGGTATAGCGGTCTTACGGGTCGGAGCATTCCGGAATTGGTTGCTCTGAACGATGTCGTTTCTTAAATGTCGTTCTCACGAGCATTTTATCGAGCAGGTGGAGGCCACTTTGGAAACTCGTCCCTGTTCTCGACTTGGACCAGCACCAACTCGTTAGCAGGTCCAATAGCTTTGTGGAGGCAACCTTCTTAAAGTCTCTTTCTTAATTGGCAAGAATCAATAGATTTTGGGGACTCAACTTTTCTCTTTGGGTTGTTGATGGTGGTAGAGGGGGCTTTTTTGTTAAGATTTTCAATCTTTATTTCTTTAGTTGTTTTAAAAAATTTGAGTGTC
Source organism: Quercus bicolor (assembly GCA_025762765.1). Classification (NCBI taxonomy): domain Eukaryota; kingdom Viridiplantae; phylum Streptophyta; class Magnoliopsida; order Fagales; family Fagaceae; genus Quercus; species Quercus bicolor. The sequence continues at coordinate 1,912 of JAOXJQ010000805.1, read as the reverse complement.
TTGGTGGAAAAAATTTAGCTTCCGAAGCCCATGGCATATGGTTCTGTGTTTGTAAAAGTTTTTTTTCTTATGGTGTCAAAGGTGGAGCAGCTTTTGTTTGCTTTTGAGGATAAATCTACTGAAGGCTCCTATTTGTTTACAGTTTTTACCTTGTTAATGTATTAGTTCACTTGTGTCTGGAAACTTGGAGCTTTGGCTTTAAGTTTAATCTCAACCATTCTTCGATCTTGCTTGAATATAGAGTTGCTGACGAGCTTGAGCTTAAGTGGCACTTCCTCTTCCCACATTAATGGAATGGAGGGTGAGATTGCAAGTTTGAGTTAGGCTAAAAGCAACAGGACCTCCATGATAGATTATTTCAATGAGTTATGCAATTCAATCCCACTCTTTTTATTTCTTTGGACCATGAACATTTTCTTCAAAAACAGTAATGGAGGTCATTAACGTTTTATTCAACCATAGTGACAGAACCTATTATGAGGAGATGATACAGACAGGGATTTCTACAATTGTTGTCATCAATTCCATTGATAGAGGACAAAAGATTCTGCTTTTCGCTGCAGCTGGTCTTCCCCATAATGAAATATCTGCTCAGATATGTAGCCAGCCTGGTTTGGTCAAGCGATTGGAGTCCTGAAAATCTTTTTGAGGTATATCTGCCATACAAAAATGTGTTAGCTAAGATAATTGAGTATTAAACAAGTTGGATGACTGAATGCAGGATAGCAATGAAAGGATTCCCCTATAACTTCTAATGAATTGGCCTTTTTTCCTGATTTTTATGTTAGGCATACTTAGATGCATGCACAACATTGTTTTCCCCCTTTTACAATGAAATTCATGTAGTGCTAGAATTATATACCTTCCTAGTAAATAGGAATCTCAATTTCTTTTACTTCCTGATCCAGTTGTTTCCTTTTCCTTAGAATTAACTGAGTTAATTATTTCTTACATCACCACTTTTGTTATTGTCTCTTATCTTCTAGTTGTTGTCTTCTTCCCCCCTAACTTTTAAGTGATTATGCTGATCTACTTTATTAATTTACAGAATGCAGAAGAGGACAATTTTGCCATTGTATTTGTAGCTATGGTTGTAAATATGGAGACTGCACAGTTTTTCACACATGATATTGAGGAAAATGGCTCTATGGAGAGTGTGACGTTCTTCTGAACCTGGTATAAATTGAAATCTGCATATGGACCATATTGTGATATACCTATTACTGTTGTAAGTTCAGTAATACAGTGTCTGAATTGCATTCATAAAATGTGTCCTCTGATGTGCTCTTTTACAGGCAAATGACCCTACAATTGAATGTATTATCACTCCTCGTATAGCTCTTACTACTGCTGAATATTTGGCTTTTGAATCGGGAAGCATGTTCTTGCCATACTTACAGATATGAGTTCTTATGATGATGCTCTTCATGAGGTAATGTAAAATATTTACGCCTTTAATTTGCACTGAGGCTGTATCATATACTGTAATTTTTTTTTAAAAGGTCAGTGTCAGGATGCACAAAGCTTTGTGGTTCTAATACTTAGAAATATTTAATATATTTTCAAATTTTACATGGCTTCCAAGTATTAGAGACAATTTTTTTTAGTTGAGAGTTGTGAGAAGTTATTACGCTAAATCTGCAGCTAGCTTCAGTTCTCAATGCATGAGTCATGCTTGGGAATGTTATTGTATAGATGGTGCAAGTACTTTTTTGAATTCCATTACTAAGGCTTAAAGCCTTGATTGAGGGGTGTGTGCCGTGCATCATTGCAACGAAAGTTTTCTTTGTTATCGATGTATTATTTTTGTGCTATGAACATCTTTTTTGCATATGAGGACAATCTGCTGGTCTTCCTCACACTACATTCTATTTTGAAGCAGGGTTCCATTGTGTGATATTTTCTGATTTTT
>JAOXJQ010000789.1:0-11334 GCA_025762765.1 Quercus bicolor | reverse complement strand
ATATATATATATATATTTGTTTATCTGAGTAACTTGTCTAATTCATCTATTTTCTTTCTAGTGAAAGAATTCTCAAGTGGCACAAGAAATTGAAGTTGATGCAGGTGAAATTGGTTTGCCTACTTGAAGTACTCCACAAGAAGATCATGAAATGGGAACACAAGAGAGAAGGAATGTTCAAGTACTAAGAATAAGGAAAAACTATGAGATTAATTGTTTGAGATTTTAATCTACTTTGTAAATAATTTATACAATTGCATTTTATTAATCTAATGTTCAGGTAAATAATGGTTGCATCATGGGAGATGGTTTTGTTAGGCTACAGTCAACAAAGTTTGGTTTAAACCAATTCCAGGTAAAGTTTCAGTGTATGTGTTTTTTTTTCATGAATGCTCTTATCTACTTTCTCTTGTGATTAATATATAATTTATAAGATTTATTTTCAATTGCACGGCATCATTTGAGTCAAGTTTCAAGTGGTGGATATATGACGCGATATTTTGGCACTCCTTTCTTTCCTAGAAACCAAATGCAGGTATAGTTTATCATTTATAATTCATTCTATACTATTCATTTGTGTTTTTTTGTTAATATATGTAATTTGATTGCAGGGTCTTCCTAATCAAAGAGCAGTAACTAGTATTAACCCAACATATTTTGGCCCTCTAGGAAGCAATATACACCATTAGTAATTCCTTAACTTTTATTCAATGTTATACTTGTCAACAGTTTTTAATTTAACCTTTTCTTTAATGAAATTTGTATTTGTAGGGTCATCTGAATCAATTTTGGGGAAGTGGATGTCAAGTGCCAAATACTGACCAGCTTAGTGTTTATGGAACACAACAACATCATATAATCAACTTTAATCATTTGGATCTGCTACAAGTATTGTTAATACATTGTATATTTAACTATGTCAATTATAAGCACGTTGATTTCTAAACAATTTAATACATTATCTTTTGTTCTTTATGTAGGCTCAACATCATGGGCATCGGTTTAAGGATCAAGAGGCTAGCAAGTTCAGTAAAAATTAAGTTCGACTTGATCAAGATGACTAACTTTTTTTTTTTCCTTTTTGTGTTGAACACAACATGGTTCTTCATTTGTAATGGATATTATGGTATTATTTGTGTGGGGAAAAGCTTATATGTTTTTAAGCACAGATGGTGACTTACAACAAGAGCTTTTATTTATTTATTATTATTCAAAATTATTTGAGCTTTACAACTATGGATATATTTGCTCTTTATTTATTTGAGTTTTTTGGTTTTGTGATGTATGTAGAATGAAAAGGATGGAAATGTGAATATAATATTATTAGCTTGATTATTATCGGTTTGGTTGCTAAGAAAGTTGAGGGAAAGAGAAGGAAAGTCAAAGAATTGAATTGAAGTGAATCTTACTGTTTGAGTTGTTTGGTTTTGTATGTATGTGAACTGAAAAGGAGAATAAGTTTATATATTGGTTAGCTAAATGGTTAGAATAGGCTCACTAATCACTATATTGAATTTTCATTTGGATTGCAGTGGGGTTGCTTATATTTATAACTATTTTAGTTTATTTAAAATTCATGCCCATTGGTCTTAAAATATGATTGATCCCCAAGTACGAAACTTGGATTGAAAATCCTTTAGCATATCAATTTTGTAGCTAAAAAATATGGAGGAATATATTTAATATACAAATTTGAATCTTAGAATTTTATTTTAGCTGTTTTTGTTTACTAAAGACTGAAAAATAAAATACATAAATTAGGTGCTTAATGTGGAAGCACCAAAAGCTCATGTTATGTAACATAGCAAAAATTCACTACTGTGACTCTCTTATGCACCCCATCTGCAGTGACTCTCTTATGCACAACAAACATAACCACCAGCATGACTCTCTTATGCACAACATACATAACCACTAGCGTTCTCCAACTTCCATGCACTTGTGGTCTTCAATCAGCACAACAATTTGCCAAGGAACATTAAAAGAGGTCCTTCGCTCTAGATTTTGTTGAAATAAGTCTGCAAAAATCAAGCTTTATAGCCTTAGTTAATGCCTTTTGCACAGTCAAGCAAATAGCTGCATGCCATTTGGTTGCATATGGAAGAACTACAACAACCTGCCATCGCATGATATGGTTTTATAGCCAAAACCAACCCATCCACACCATCTCTGCCAGTGTCCCTCAATTGTCAGCAACATTCACAACCCTCCACAACTTGACAAACTTGCCTTGGTACTTTTCTGCAATTACTCTGATCTGCTTGTTGTGCAATATAGACTTGTGCATAGCTGCAAAACAAAGCATTATCACTTCTTAAGCAGACTCTTTTTTCACCCCTAAACATCAACCTATAAAAATTCGGATCCTCCATCCATTGAGCCAACCACTGCTTCAAAGAGCAAGGAGAAATTAACTCGGTTCCAAGGCTCAAATGTAATCCAAAGATTCCAAACAAAATAGCCTGAGCACTATATTAACAAAGACTTGTTTATATAATCCATTGGACTGCCTAAACACAAAAAAAAAAAAAAAAAAGACATGTTTTCATAAAAATTCTTTAGACTGCCTAAACACAGAAATTCTCCCCATTCCATCCACATGTTTATATAATCCATTGGATTGCCTCAAGGCCATAAATATTGCAATACTCTACATCAAATTTGCATAGGAATCAATTAAATACAGTAAAAAAAAAAATTTAAATTTCGTTACTGGGAGGGAGGCAGATGACTTGAAGAATCCATGCTCATGGCGGCACCAGCAGCGATGTGAGGATATCCTTCCATTTAGGCTTTTATCAATGTTATGTTAAAATCCCTCTGACTATACTTCTTTATGATGAAACACAATACGGTTTGGCTTCTTCCCCTGTATCCAGAAATACCATAGAGCTTCGATCATTCTTGAAATGGTCTATGTTACAGGCCATTCTCTGGTTTTAAGTCAAGGCTCATGCACAAAATTAATGTCTTTTATTCCTTTTCCACTTATTAGGATATAGATTAGCTCTAGACTTTTTTCAGGCCCATGCATGTTAGTTTTTGAATTTCTAGCATAGACATTAACATTACTTGCGTAGATACATATTCTGATACCAAACTTATAGTGGATTTGCTTTATATCAGGCCAAAATTTCACTATAATGATGATCACACAAATAATTATATTTATCTACTGTCTATTTGTACTTGCATATTTTGGTGGGTTCCAGTTTTTTAATTCTGTCCTGTCATTTGAACTTGATTGACCACCAAAAATAACATATATCATCCTGTAAGGCATAATCTGTATCACACATTTTGCCTTTATTCAGATAAAACGTAAAATTGAAGGAAATTACATTTGAATCCCCTTTCAATGCTTTCATTACTTCTTTGGTTGAATCAGGAAAAAACAACAATTTCTTATTAATCTAGAGCTTGAATCACATTACGAAAAACAAAAAACTTATTCGTTGAATGTGAATGAATAATCACTAATACCACTTGCAATGATTTCACTACTGAATCTCTTTGAATGTCAGAATTATATGCTTACCAACCAAATTGATTTGTGGAGATGTAGATTTCTTTAGCTTGAATGTGAGACCGAAGAGGCAGAGGAGATGCAGCGCCGGAACGTTTGTGTTTTTTGCCAAAACGTTTTGAGTTTAGGATATTGTTGGCACCGATGAGGTAAGGACAGAGGGAAAAGTTGTACGTTTGAGGCAGAGAGGGAGGCGCAGAGAGAGGGAATCGTTGCAGAAGCTGATTTGGGTTTCGACGACATTAGTCAGAGTGTGAGGCCTGGTTTTAGGAAGAGAGGGAGGCGCAGAAATGCCACATCAGAAATGCCACCTCAGCTTTTTTAAAACCAAAATACCAAATCAGATATTAACAAAGAAAATTAATAAAAGAAAAAAGAAACCCAAATTTGTTTTGCTTCTAAACCCTCTCTCTGCGCCTCCCTCTCTTCCTAAACCTAGGCCTCACACTCCGACTAACGCCTCTGAAGCACAAAAATTTAAAAATAAAATTGTCCCATAAAATTCTGTCAAATGGGATTGCAATACTTTAAAAATAAAATTGTCACATTACAGAAAACAATAAACTTATTCGTTGAATATGAATGAATAACCACTAATACCACTTGCAATAATTTCACTACTAAATCTCTTTGAGTGACGAAATTATATGCTTACCTACCAAATTGATTTGTAATCATATAACATATATAATTTCCTTGTTTCTATAGAATGAATACTTTTGGAATAGCATAATGTTGGCCTGTTTGACTGCGAATGGGTTTAGGAAGAGAGGGAGGCAGCGTACGTTTGAGGCAGAGAGGGAGGTGCAAAGAGAGGGTTTAGAAGCCAAACAAATCTGGGTTTCTTTTTTCTTTTATTAATTTTCTTTGTTAATATCTGATGTGGTATTTTAGTTTTTAAAAAGTTGAGGTGGAGCATGCCACATTAGCAGTTTGTAAAATGTTTGTAGAATAGTTTGTTTCTGTAGCAGTACTCTTTTTCTTTTATTAATTTACCTTGTTAATATCTGATGTGGTATTTTAGTTTTTAAAAGCTAAGGTTGCGCATATAAGAAAATAGAGAGTTAGGAATGGAAAACCGGAAAGAGAGAAAGAGAGCTTGAGAGAAGAAAGATTGAAGAATTCTTTCATTCAATTGTTACATTGAATCTATTCAGAGAATTGGACTTTATACACTAATTGATCAACCAGCTAATCTAACAAACTATCCAACTTATCAGGACACACGTGCTCAGTCAGTTACTAGTAGTTACAATACGTGTGAAAGCTAAAACTGATATATACTACTCTAAATGACATACAGCATAATACAATGTTAAGCATACGACATGTAGTTTGCTTCAGATTACTTCTTCATCTTTTGTTAACTTGAGCTGCTGCATCCTTTTTCTTTTGTTTTTGATCTTTACAATTGACTTACCCATGATAAGGCGAAAAGCGATGGTCTTAAATAACCCCATCAGCTTCGCTTGCTAGGAAACGACAACAGGAGGTCTACGGCCCTACCTCGAAGCTGGCGGCAGTATCATGGCTGACAAAATAGGAAGCTGACGTGAGAGAGCTGAAGATTACGCATGAGTCTGGCGATGCTGGCATGGCCTTACTTGGCCCCTACGCATGCCCATATAAGGAAATATCTTGCACCCCATGTTCAATGCTAATCAAGAGGACTCCTACAAGGAAAGGATTCCGTAAAATATGTTCATAGGGACTCCTACAAGGAAAGGACTTCTAAACCAAGGAATAGATGTCAACCCTCTACCACTATAAAAACCCCAAAACCCTCACAAACCAAGGTATGCATAATTCGCCCTAGCTCTAGCACTCTAGAGTTATGAGAAGTTCTAACTTGACCTTCGGAGGGTATTTGGCTGGCACTACACCGGTGCTCTCTGTTAGGTCTTCTCTTTTTGTTGTATAGGTATTATTTCAAGCGTGCAAAGGTTGTGTGGCTCACTGGTGATTTTTTAGCATCATAAGTTGGCACCGTCTATGGGAAAGCTGCGACTTATAAGCCATATCGCTTCCCGAACAAAGAGTTGCATGGTACGTACTCCTTCGATGGCAACCACCACCAACAATCAAGGCGATGAACCACGACCCACTGCCCTTGAGAGGCAAGTCCAAACCCTCACAACAGCAGTGGAACGCCTTACCAAGCAGAATCATGACCTAGAGGAACAGCTGCGCCAGAAGAACGCGGCAATGGATACCAAAAAGGAAGACCAAGAAGGCACTAGTGCTGAGAGAAGGAACCAAGAAAGACCAAAAGGTAGCAACACCCCGAGCAGGCCAAAATGACAGGACATTTGTCGCCCATCCGTTACTGATACGGTTCCACCTCATATAGTAGCCGAGATGCAGATGATGAAGGAACATATGGATTTTATGATGAATGCCCTTAGAGGATGAGTGTTCATTGACCTCTATGATTTGGTCCATCGAACTGATTCAACATTCACAATTTCCGTCACTTCATTACCCCTCTCACCGAAGTTTCGCATGCCATAGGTGGAAAATTACGACGGATCCAAGGACCCCTTAGATCACTTAGAGTCTTTCAAGACCCTAATGCACCTTCAAGGGGTGCCAGACGAGATCATGTGCAGAGCCTTCCCCACCATACTGAAGGGATCCGCAAGAATCTGGTTCAACAGGTTGACACCCAACTCCATTGGAACCTTCAAGGAGTTAAGTGCCCAGTTTGCCTCACACTTCATCAGGGGGCATAGGTATAAAAAGTCTATTGCGTGCCTAATGAACATTAAACAACGAGAGGATAAGACGCTAAGGTCCTATATCACCCGCTTTAACAAAGAGGCTCTCTCAATCGACGAAGCAAACGACAAGATACTCATAGCTGCCTTAACGAATGAACTACGGAAGGGTAAGTTCCTATTTTCCCTATACAAGAACGACCTGAAAACTATGTCGGATGTGCTGTATAGGGCAACCAAGTACATGAATGCAGAAGACGCATTGCTAGCTCGAGAAGAAAGGCCCAAGAAGAGGGAAAGGTGGGAAAACCCGCGGCAGGACAGGGGGCAGAAGATGCCTAGAACCAGAGATCGGTGAGAGGACAGACACTTCAAGCCCCCTACAGGGTAGTTCACAAGCTTCACCTCGTTGACTGCCTTGATTGACCAAGTTTTGATGCAAATAAAGGATGAAGAAGCCCTGACCTTTCCTGGCAAGTTGAAGGGAGATCCTAATAAGAGGTCTAGGGACAGGTACTGCCGCTTCCACCATGATAATGGCCATGATACAGCTAATTGCTACATCTTGAAGCAGCAAATTGAGGCCCTCATCAGGCAAGGGAAGCTACAGAGGTTCCTCAGTAAGGAAAGAATGGACCCACCTCAAGAATAGGCTCCCTGACGGGAAAATGAGCATCCTAGGCCGCCTTTAGGTGACATAAGAATGATTGTGAGGGGCACCACGGCTGCCGGGTCGTCTAAAAAGTCCCGTAAGACATACCTGAGGATGGTCCACAACGTCTAGTTGACAGGTTCCGTGCCGAAGATACTGCGGATTGACAACCTCATCATCGAATTCTCGAAAGAAGATGCCCGACATCTCCACCACCCGCACGACGATGCACTAGTCATTAGCATACGAGTGGGGGATTACAACACGCACCGGGTTCTGGTGGACAATAGTAGTTCAGCTGACATCCTTTACTACCCAGCATTTCAACAGATGATGATTGATAGAGAGCGACTAGTTCCGATGAACACGCCACTCGTTGGTTTCGAAGGAATAAGGATATACCCCCTTGGCGCAGTCATATTATCCGTGATGGTGGGCGACTACCCCTAGTAGATCACTAAGGACGTAACATTCCTTATGGTCGATTACTCACCCGCCTATAATGCTATCCTGGGACGGCCTACCCTCAATTCATGGAAGGCCATAACGTCAACCTACCACTTGATGATCAAATTCTCCACCGATTATGGAGTAGGGGAGCTGCGCGGAAATTAAGTAGTTGCCCGCGAATGCTACATAGGTATGATGGAGATGGATGACCACCTCCTGGCCATGAACATAGAGGAGCACGAAACAAGGACAGAGCCCGTCAAAGAGCTTGAAGAGATACTCCTCAACGACTCCAAACCTGATCAAACAACCAGAATTGGTACTCTAGCTAGCCCAACGATCCGCCAAACAACTTTTCTCAAAGATAACCGGGATGTATTTGCTTGGAGCCATGAAGACATGCCAAGAATCAACCCTTCGATCATGGTACACCGACTGAATGTATCACCCTCCTTTCCACCCGTCCATCAGAAGAAGCAAGTATTTGCCTCGAAACGGGACCAAGCTATAGCAAAAGAAATTCATAAGCTAAAAAAGGCAAACTTCATCCAAGAAGTTTACTACCCCGATTGGTTGGCAAACGTGGTCAAGAAACCCAGCGGGAAATGGAGGATGTGCGTAGATTTCATCGACTTAAACAAGGCATGCCCTAAAGATAGTTACCCCCTCCTACGAGTCGACGTCCTGGTTGACTCTACAGCCCAGCACCAATTGCTAAGCTTCATGGACGTCTTTTTGGGTTACAACCAGATCAGAATGGATGAAGCAAATCAGGAAAAGACTTCATTCGTTACTAGATAGGGCCTCTTCTGCTACAAAGTAATGCCATTTGGCCTCAAGAACGCGGGCGCGACGTATCAAAGGCTCATGAACAAGATGTTCGCACACTAGATCGGGAGGAATGTACAAGTCTATGTTAACAACATGTTGGTGAAAAGCCGAAGGGAGGAAGACCACTTGGGGGATCTTAGGGAAACGTTTGATACCTTTCGCTCCTACAACATGAAGCTCAATCCAAGAAAGTGTGCCTTCGGAGTGACGGTAGGAAAGTTCTTAGGGTTCGTGGTGTCTCAGAGAGGTATCGAGGCCAACCTCGACAAAATTAGGATCATAGTAGAGATGGCCCCCCTAAAGAACGTAAAAGAAGTACAAAGTTTAAATGGCAAGGTTGCCGCCCTGAACAGGTTCGTGTCAAGGGAAACGGATAAGTTTCTACCCTTCTTCCGCACGCTGAAAAAGTCTTTTGAGTGGATGGCCTAGTGTCAACAGGCATTTGAGGATCTAAAGGTCTACCTCTCTTCCCCACCGCTGCTGAGTCCTTCACAACCGGGGGAAGTGCTATTCCTCTATTTGGCCATCTCCCTTGTAGCCGTCAACGCGGCCTTAGTCAGGGAAGAAGACAAGGTTCAGAAGCCCGTATACTACGCCAGTCGAGCACTTCGTGGTGCAGAAGAAAGGTACCCACCAATGGAGAAGCTCGCCTTTGCTTTAGTAACGGCAGCTTGCAAGCTCAAACCATACTTCCAAGCCCATACGGTGATCATCCTAATTGACAAACCATTACTACGGGTGATGAGCAGCCTTGAAGCTGTTGGGCGATTGACACTGTGGGTGATAGAGTTGAGTGAGTTTGACATTTAGTACTACCCACGTACCACCATCAAGGGACAGGTCGTCACTGATTTTATAGCAAAATTCACCAACGGAGAAGGCAAGGGGGCAGATGAGTGTCCTCAGTGGGGTATACATACAGACGGATCGTTTAACAGATAAGCTAGTGGAGCAGGTATCGTGCTTCTTTCTCCAGAAGGAGACAAGATTGAATGTATGGTTCACCTCGACTTCCCCACCACTAACAATGAAGTAGAGTACGAAGCTCTAGTGGCAAGACTTGATCTCGCCAAAGTGGCAGGGGCCACAAGTGTGGTCATTCATTGCGACTCCCAGGTCATCACCAACCAAGTAAACAGAGATTACGAATGTAAAGGCGAAAGGATGAAGAAATACCTAGAGCAAGTAAAGAGAAGGGTGGACGACCTACAAGCCAAGGTTGTTTAAATCCCCAGAGGAGGAAATAAGCAAGCCGACCGCCTCACCAAAGCCGTTTTAGTAAAACATATGACTGTCTATAGCAATGTACTCTCCTTTGTTTAGCGTTCTCCACTAATAGATTCCGTCGATGTACAGGAGATAGATTCTGAAAATAATTGGACCACACCATTAGTCTCCTACCTAAAAAGTGGTGCGCTACCAGACGGGAAGGAAGCCGCAAGAAAGCTGAAAGTTTAAGCAACGCGATTCCTTCTAATAAAGGACGTCTTGTACAAGAAAGGCTTCTCCTGCCCATACCTAAGGTGTTTGGGCAATGAGGAAGTAGACTACATCATGAGAGAAGTCTATGAAGGGATTTACGAAAACCACTCGGGATCACGATCGTTAGTACACAAATTGATTCGAGCCGGGTATTACTAGCCAACCATATAGAAGGATGCCCAAACTTATGTCAAAACCTATGACAAGTGTCAAAGGTTCAGTAAAGTCATCAGGTAACCGTCCAAAGAGTTGACCCCAATGACAGCCCCATGGCCTTTTGTTCAGTGGGGATTAGACATCATGGGACCATTCCCGATAACAGCGCGACAGTTGAAGTTCCTCATAGTAGGCATAGATTGCTTCACAAAGTGGGTAGAAGCTGAAGCCTTGACAACCATTATAGAGAAGAACGTGCGGAGCTTCGTTTGGAGATACATCATTTGCAGGTATGGGATCCTTAGGGTCCTGGTCTTAGACAACGGAAAACAATTTGACAACGACTCCTTCCGGGATTTTTGCTCACAATTGGGGATAAAAAACCACTACTCCTCCTCCACCCACCCTCAAGCTAACAGACAAGTTGAGGTCACAAACCGATCCTTGCTCAAAATTATCAAGACTCGGCTCGAGGGTGCAAATGATATATGGCCTAAAGAGCTGTTGAGCATACTATAGGCGTATAGGATAACAACAAGAACACCTACCAGAGAAACTCCATTTTGGCTAACATACGGGAACGAGGCGGTCATTCCAGCTGAGGTCAGGCTCACAAGCTACAGGGTGGACAACCATGATGAAAGCAAAAATGGTGAGGCTATGTGTCTGCAGCTTGATCTACTAGATGAAGTCAGGGAGACAGCCGAACAAAGACTTGCACGGTACCAGGACCTCATGGCCAAGCACTACAGCTCTCGGGTTAAACATAGAGACTTTTAGGTTGGAGATCTTGTTTTGAGGAAGGTAATGGGCACCACTGAAGACCCTACCTAAGGGAAGCTTAGCCCCAACTGGGAAGGACCTTATAGGATTACGTCATGGCAAAGGAAAGGCACCTACCATTTAGAGACACTAGATGGATAGAAGCTGCACCATTCGTGGAACACTAAGCACCTACGAAAGTACTACTAGTAGAGCTGTTAGCGTGGAAAGCAACATTCTTCATTTTCCAATTCACTTTAGTTAATTTTAGCTACACTCCTCAGTTTTTTCAGTTTACCTTAGTTAAATTTCGCTACCATAATTTTTAAGCCCAAGGGGCAGGTCTTTTTCTTTAGAGAACAATTTTTCTACGAATGCATGGTTTATCATAATAAGAGGAGCTTATTTAGATATAACTAAAGTGTTTTTCTACAAAATATTAGCAAGTCCATAAAGTGATCGAGTTCATTCCAGGAGGATGAATTGTTGATAAGTCCATAAAGTGGACGAGTTTATTGCCAAGTCCATAAAATGGATGAGTTTATTATCAAGTCCATAAAGTGGACGAGTTTATTATTAAGTCCCTAAAGTAGACGAGTTTATTATCAAGTCCATAAAGTGGACGAGTCCATAAAGTGGACGAGTCCATAAAGTGGACGAGTTTATTATTAGGCCCATAAAGTGGATGAGTTTATTATCAAGTCTGTAAAGTGGACGAGTTTATTATCAAGTTCATAAAGTGGACGAGTCTATTATCA
>JAOXJQ010000753.1:0-11339 GCA_025762765.1 Quercus bicolor | reverse complement strand
TCTTGGACAGACTTGAAGGCTTCAACACTTGATCTTGAAACATGGTTTCTTGAAGTATTTAAACACATCCTAAATCTTCCCAAATATAAGTAAAGTGCGTTTTGTCAAAGGATAAGCCAATTGCACAAAATCAAGACATATGTTCTTAACATGTGAAACACATATGTCCTAACACTAAGACCAATAGGAATTGCATTTGGGTTGAGTGAGAGCAAGATGACCAATCTCATGTTTTGACTGACAATGATGATGATCATTAGATTGATAACGATTGTGTTTGGATTGATGAAGAAAACCTCGACCTTGTGTGGTTCGATCAAGAGAACCAAAACCCAAGAGATGGGTCAAAAAGGTACTCAAGAAGACCTACTTGAAGCTATTTAAGTGTGAGCCATTGTGGGGGATGAAGACAAGTAAACACCCTTTTTGAAGATGGAGGTAATGGCGACGATGTTGACACACATGATGGAGGGGGACATGCTAGCCATCATTTGCGAGGAGCGAAGTGATCTGTCTATATCCATCATGTCTACTGATGGGCACTCTAGTATTTGGACTTGGGTCAATTTTTCTAAAGTCATAGGAAAGATGTCCAATAGTTCTGATGTACTATTCAATATTTTCTAAGATGAATTCCGTTTTGGATTTTTTATTTTTATTTTTATTTTTATTTTTTTGTCCTGTAATATTGAGAATGCACACTTAATTAAAATTGGTTCTGATGATGCTCGAAAATTAGTAGGCTGAATGCTCCCAGCTTCAATGATTGGATGACTTTAAAACAAAGGAAAAGTCTATCAAATGTGACTAGGGTGAACCGGACAAAGACCCTTCGATGGTCAAGCCAGTTTTCTCTCTAGAACACAAGTATAATGAGTGGATGAATAGTAGAACATACCTTGGTTGGATGATTTTTGGTCCCTTTTATAGAGAGTTTGGAGTGGGAAAACTTGTTAGGTGCCACTAACATCGTGAGAGATGTGTGGACTTAGTGGGGAGAGTGGAGCGAGTTTCAGGGAATTCACCCCATGTTTTGAGATGAGGGTTAGTGGTCTAACCATTCGAGATTGCGGAAAATGTTCAGAAAATTGCTAAGTGTTTATTAGTCATCCATACCTTCTCATGGTATGGATGACCAAGTTCTCTTTGGATGACTAGTGACATGCTTGGACATCCTTATTTTATGTTTGTGGTGCATATTCCTTTTTTCTCTTTTCTGAAGACTATCTTGGATGTTACTGGTCTCAGACGACCATTATGGATGAAGACTACTTGTTGTTAATCGTGATCAGTTGCCTCCTTGTCCATAGGTCGTCCATGCCTTCGTCGTACTTGCTTTGTGTTGCTTTTTCTAAAATACATTTTTTTTTTACACGTGACACTTTTTGATTCGTTGTTGACTCATACATGTGGTTTCCAATGATTTAATGAAATCAATCAGTGTAGGTGTTGCCATGTGGCTTGATCATAGCGTGACGCTTTCAGATCTTATTATTTTTTTTTTTTAAATAACAAGGAAAGGATTTTTTGTTTAAAAAAAGAGTTCCCAAATATGATTTCTCAATTAAAGAACAGAATGAATCTCCGAAAGGAAAATTCAAATCTGATTGTTTAATTAGAAAATAGAATGGGTTTTAAAAAGAAATTGTAGATCTGATTTTTCAAAGTGAAAAAAATGAATTTTTAGAATAAAATTAGGATCTAATTTGTGGTTTTGGAAAACAAAGGAGTTTGGAAAAATAATTTCAGATTTGATTTCTGGTTTAAGAAACCATTAGAGTTTGGAAAAATAATTCAAATCTAATTTTTGTTTTAAGAAAACAATGAGATTTTAAAAATAATTCATATTTGGTTTTTGTTTTAAGAAAACAATGAGATTTTGAAAAATAATTCAGATCTAATTTTTGTTTTAAGAAAGCAATGAGGTTTTGAAAAATAATTCAAATCTGACTTTTGTTTTAAGAAAACAATGAGATTTTAAAAAATAATTTAGATATGAATTTTGTTTTACATAAAGCAATGAGGTTTTGAAAAATAATTCAGATCTGATTTTTGTTTTAAGAAAACAATGAGATTTTGAAAAATAATTCATATTTGAATTTTGTTTTACATAAAGCAATGAGGTTTTGAAAAATAATTCAAATCTGATTTTTGTTTTGAGATAAGCCTCTTATACGTGAGATATTTCTTTTCCTTTCATCCCAAAAGCCTTGCGGCATACCATAACTTCTATGCCATCCTTTCAATTTTAAAACTTTGTTTGTCCTTAAAATTATAGGTTGTGATCACAGACAAAAGATATAAAAGGGTATTCTCTTTGAATTGAATGTAGGATCTCTTTATGTCTATGTAGGTTCCTTAATGCTAATAGGACACAAACAGTAGGTCACATACAACTAGGGGGGTCATGCTCCAACCTAGGGCCTAAATGGACCCATATGGATTGGTGGTCAACCCTTTAACATACTCAAAGCCCATCATAGGTAATGACATGGATTGTGAGTTGGTGGGGTGAACTTTGGAAAGCCTTAGCCCAAATGAAGTCTTAACTTTCCCATTAACCTCTAAATGTAGTAACAAGATAAAGAACCAGTGAAAGTGTGTGCAAAACCATATTAGAAAAACCTTTGTTAGATTTAGGAGATGGAACACATTGGAGTCAAACTTCTCTATCCCTAGGGGAGTCACCAAACTCACCACTATGGTCACAAGTGCCTATGATAATCTGTAGCATTCGCCATTTGGTAGGTGTACAATACACCAGGCAAGGCAAACAAGTATGTTGATTTGGTTGGATCCAAACCTTACATGTGGATAAGCTGTGAGGAAAGGCAAAGGGGTGTTGGTAAGGGGAATAGTAGCGTGACTTGTGCCAATGGCGTGATCACCCTTGGGGGGACTGAAATGCTCGCCCTAGCTTGGACACCTAGCACTAGCGTGAAAATGAGATAGCGACCTCTAGTGGTTAGAGGTTGTAGAACGCCTCTCATTGGCTAATGCAAAGTTGGACCGCTGCTAAGGACACGTGCATCAGTCCTAGCTCCCCTAGCGTCCCTTTCCTTGTTTAATACTTGTCCCTTATGGCTTAGTAGAGCCGCCTTTTATCCCACTACCCTTACATCAGCAGATTTTCTTTCTCCTCTAGCCATAGCATAGTAAAATAGCTGTATTAGGGTTTGAATGAGGGAATGAAAGCTTGACACCTATTTTTATGCACCAAACAACATTCCTCGTACTATAAGAGGAAGATGTTGCTAAGCAATTAGGGCAAGAGATAGAAAGGAAGGCATAAATCTGGGAAGGAAAGTGAGGAAAAGAAGAGAGGCTTTTAGGGAAGAACACCTTCCCCGCACGTAACCAGACTTCTGAACTCAAGAATCAAGATTTTTTACTCGTCCGTGCTAGATTAGGAAAAATGAAATTTTTCTTAGCCTAAGATTGGTAATAAAATCAAATAAAGTCAGGTGACCAATCACACCTTAGAAAAAATCCAATGATTGGTGGCGATTTCACTTCACCTTTGTTGAATTAATAGGTTTTAAATTAAAAGACTAAAACCTAATCCATTCCATTTAGTACCCGCGTCGCCGAAATGGGTGGTCGACAGCCACGAGGCATCGACAATAAATGTATCTCATCGTACCCTAACATACATTTAAACATGGCATTCACACGCCTTAACATACATCTAGGCATGGTGCATATACTAACATTCATCTAAACATGATACTCATCCTATTCACCCCATCATAAAATCACATCTCATCAAAGTAGCAAGCAAGTCATCACAAGGAAGAAGTACTAATAAGGAAACAAGCATCTCATCATATCATCAAAAGGCAGTAGGCATGTAACATCACATATGGTGTTAACCAAAAATGTTCATCATCAAGTTCAAAAAGTATGTCAAATTCATCAAAAAAAGAAGCATGCATGAATTACTTCACTTACCTCACTACACCTCAGCAAACATGCATCAATGCGGTGTTCATGTTCTTTATTTAAGCCTAAACTTTGATCATGTGATTTAAATAAGAAAGCAAGTAAAACATATTATACTACTGTCCTAGGACTCAATCATGCGTACCCTGGCTTAAACAGAAGGGAAATCAAAGAAGGGCAAATCTGGAATTCTAAGTTAATCATTCATGTGCATATATAAACACGCGTAGCAAGGTCATGGAGATGTGTACGCATGCACGAGCATGCGTATGCATCCCTACCCAAAAACATAGCAGACAACACTCAATCAAAGCTACACTATACTAACCTAACATGCTTCTAACTATCAAAGAAGTAAATTTAATTTATAAAGAAGATAATTAAAGTAGAAAAACAAGAAACAAAACAACAAAAATGTAAGAGATTAGTTTAGACCCTCACCTCAAACCCAAAAGCTCTTAGAGCTTGATTTTGACCATTCCCCTCGGTCAATCTAGAAAACAAAATACCTCGAGGGCTAGTAAGCTTAACTAGAAGGCTTTGGACCGAAATAGGTCGTAGCCAAGAAACTTTAGTTTTAGGATGCTTTTTGAAGTACAAAACTTCTCTTGAATAACTTTTTAGGAGTAGATTCAATGTGTTTTGGGAAAATGGTATTGGGGCCTTTTATGTTATTCAAAGAGAAGGGACAAGGCTCTTCCCAAGCAATGTGGGATTATCTTTATCACATTTTTCATAAAATAATTTCCTTACATGGCTTTTTAAAACCCTAATGCATACGTACACATAACTATTGTGTACATATGACTTAATTATGTGTACGCAAAGTTTTTCTCTTCCAAAAAATTCATTCAAATAAAGAGTTCCTTTGGCAAAGCCATATATCTCCTAAACCGTTCTAGTGATCTCGTCATTGGGGAACAGGGGCTAAAGTCATAAGGGGTATAAAATGAGGTGTCTACACTACAGTTATTACAAGCAATGAATGAAAATTCGTTGTCACACTAAATGAGCCAGACATTATGCTAATCCCATAAATGCACGCCATTAAGAGAATTAACAGCTAACGACTAACAAAGTTCACCTATTAAAGGAAACATCCCTCCACATTGAGAGGTACACTTTACATAGCTTCCAATTATACTCTTACCCTATATCTTAAGTGTCTCAAACATTGCAAAGGCACCGAAGAGTCCTCGACAACACCCCACTGATGTTCAGGCCATAAAGGCTTGTTTGGTAAGGGCATCTGAAGAGTGTTTTGTGTGATTTAAATGGTTAAAAGCGTGGGGCCCACTATTAAGTTAAGTTTTTTGGTAGGGATACTCTCACAAGTGTATTTGGATAACAGTTCTCAATATTGGTAACTTAAAACACATACTTAGAGCATTCACATTCAGTTTCTTCAAAAAATTCCATTTTACCATCTCAAAAACTATTTTATCAATTATACTATACCATTTTACAACACACCCAACATCCCATATTTTATTTTCCTATACAACACATTAAATATATCTACACAATTAAATAGATTTCTCTCTCTCTCTCTCTCTCTCTCATATTTCTCTTACTCTCTCTCTCAACCACCTAAAACCCAAACCCATGGATTCAAGCACTAAAACCTTAGGCTCCTCCTCACTCTCATAGGCTAAAAGTAATGCCACCATCTTTTCTGAACTATGCCAATTCTCTACAACCGGTTGTGCTTGTGCCTCAATATGCATATCAAAATCCAAAATAACATGTTAATTCTCACAATATCCTTTATCTTCCAGCTTATGTATAGGTTGACCTAGGCCTTGGAATTTGACTCATTATAGAAGGCCAACCATAATACCACCTCGATCCACTATCAACAACACAACCGCCACCTACCGATCCACAACCATGGCACCACCCCGATCTGCCACATCAAACCATGAGCTCCACCAACCCATGAGACCCACAGAGGCTTGATTCAAGGGAAGAGAGAGGGAGAAATAAAGAAAGGAAAAGATCTGCCCAAGCCACCAAACCCATGCCACCGCACCATCTGACTGACACCGTATGATCTGAGATATACCAATGCATGGGCATTGATCCAGACAGAGAGGGACGAGAGAGAGGGAGGGATTGAATGAAAGAGAAAGAATCAAAGAAAATGGTGACCAGAGATTAAGAGAGAGGAGAGCTTTGTGAGAGAGAGATGAGTTGAAAAAGAATAGTTAGAGAAAACAAAATGTGAAAGAGGGAATAAAATATAATTATTTTGGTTTGCAATTGTGCTACAATGCCATCCTACAATTTTTTTTTTTTTTTTTGCAATTGCAAGATTTTGCAAGACCAGGTAATAAGCTATTTTTGTGCCTTGATGCTAAAATATACCATTATATGTCATATAGAAGACCCAATGTGAATGCTCTTAGAGAACTTTGGAGAGGTGTATTCAACATTCAAGTAACAATTTTCAATGGTTTTATTGTAAATATTGTGAAAATCATGAGACCCACAAAACTGATTTGATTGAGACAAGTCAAAAATGGATTTTTTTTCTTTCTCTTCTACAGGACTTTTCTCCCTCTCTCCTACACGACATCTCTTCAGCTCTCTCCCTCTTTCTCTCTTGGGTAAAATACTATTTTAGTCTCTAAACTTTAATAAAAGTTTGTTTTTCGTCCCTAATTTTTTTTAAAATAAATTTCATCCCTAAACTTGGTAAAGAGTTTTTTCAAAAGTTTAAAGACAACAATAGGGAAGAAAAAATAAATTTTTTTAATATTTTAGGGATGAAAAACAAACCTTTAGTAAAGTTTAAGGATATTAATAAAATATTATTAATAGTTTAGAGATGAAATATGAACTTTTCAATAGTTTAACAACGAAAAATGAACTTCTTAAAGTTTAAGGACCAAAATAGTATTTTACCCTTTTCTCTTTTTGTCTTCACCTCCACTACTTCTTATCTTATCTCTCTCTCAAGCTCCATATTCTTACCTTCAGATCAATTAGAAAAATCGAAATAAATCAAAGCAAATCTTAATCCAACATCATTGATCTAAAATAAAACAAACACCAAACTCCAAATCCATCGCACAAATCTAAATCTAATTAAAGCAAGTCAATCTTGGTGTCCCTTAATCTGTGACCCACACGAGAAAGAAAAGAGAGAGACCGGTTTGTGGTTCAGAGTTTGTGGTGGTTGAGATTGATCTATGGGTTGTGGGTTGCAAGTTATAGGTTGAGATCAGAGACAGAGCACTGAAAGAAAGACAAGAGAGAGACCAGTTTGTGGTTCAGAGTTTATGGTGGTTGAGATCAGTTTGTGGGCTGTGGGTTGTAAGCTATGGGTTGAGATCGGAGGTGGAGCATTAAGAAAAAGACGAGAGAGAGACCATTTTATGGTTCAGAGTTTGTGGTGGTTGAGATCAGTGTCTGGGCTCTGAGTTGCGAGCTATAGGTTGAGATCAGAGCTATAGGTTAAGATCAGTTTATGGGTTATGAAGTTGTGGGTTGAGATCGGTCTATGGTGGTTTTGGTTTGGGTGTGCTATGTTTGTTCGAAGAAAATGGAGAGATGGGCTTGCCCTAACAAAATCCAATTTTTTATTTTGGAAGTCCATACATGAGTGGCTACCCACCCGTCAATTTATAACTTTCTCTCGCCCTAACATCAATGACTGATGCCTTAGATGTAATAGCATTGAAACCATAAGCCATATTTTATGAGATTGCCCTTGGGCATTGAATGTTTAAATAGTGTGTAAAACACCAATGAATGTTTAGACCCCCAATTTACAAATTACCAACATAAGCTTATAATCAAACAATATACAAGTGGAATATGAATATAAGTTAAACCCAAACAAGTAACACACTCTAAACCATAATTAATCACAATCACAGCAGTAATTAAAATTTAAAGAGAAAGGGAAGAAAGATGCAAACACAAAGATAACATGGCGATGTGTTATCGAAGAGGAAACTGAAGTATTCGGCGTAAAACCTCTCCACCTTCCTTCAAGCGGTCAATAATCTACTAGAGAATGAAGTTGGTATACATGAATAGAAAAAGACCTTCCAAGCCTAATCTACCCAGTGCACCTAAACCCTCCAAGCTTCTTGCTTTAATAGGGTTACGTCGAACCTTGTCTTCTCTAGCTTACCGGATCCCGTAATCGCCCATTGCATCAACCAAAATGAATTGTTCCCTTCTGAACTGCTTCCCAAGTACCAGAAAAACCTTCTCACAGATATGGGTATGGTGTGATAAGGATTTGGCTAATAGAGAAGGTGAGAGTAGAGGAATTTGGAGAATCAAAGGATGAAGATTTTGGATGAGTCAATCTTGTTTTTCTCTAGGGTTTTTCTCTCAAAATTCTCTTTAGAAGCTCTCTACATTTCGTGTTTATAAGGGTATTTATAGTAGGGTGTATGAGGAATGTGAAGAGTCAATTACAACCAAACAAGGCATTCTAGTGACTCAAGCTTGTGATTGGAACGAGTCGCGAGTTTGAGTCACGAGCTAACTGCCTAGCCAGACTGGAGGTTTTGTCTTGTAGTGCAATAGTTGGCGTGACCCTTCAGCTTCCCCTGCATGCTTCACACGTATGCCATTCTAGCGACTTGCCAGTCGTGAGACTCCCTTGAATTGCACACTTCTGAGATTTCTTCACACTCTCTCACACACTACCTTTACATAATTCCCACCTAAATACAAGGTATCTAATTGCTAAATTACAAGCAAATTTGGCATGGAATAAACCCAACAAAAGATTGAATAAAGCATGGCTTGACCAAATAAGAACAATCACTATAAATAGTGATCACAATGAACATTCACACAAGGAATGAACATCTGGACATGCAAGCTAATAAGCTCAATGCAAAGTATCATTTGCCTATCCATCACTCAACTGATACAAAAACACAAGGTAATTGTATCAAAGATATAAAATCCAACAAAGGCACAAGAGTGATGTACTAAAAAAAATGCAAAACATTAACTAAAATTACTGAGCTGCAAAGCTAAGGTACAAAAACAAGTACTAAATAACAATTGAAATATATAAACCAAAGTACAAAAAGCTTTAAACGAAAACAATGAAATCATCCATGAGTTTAAACCAAAGTATTTAACAAAGTGCTGTGCAAACCCATATTAAAATTATCCAAACATAGCAACAAAAACCATAATCAACATAAATTAGACAAAAAGATGCTTAAAGTTGCCTAAAGTTTTTCTCCCCCTCAAAATGGTGCTCCCCCTCAAGTGCTACTCCTTCATCTCCAAGGTTCAGCTGCTTAAAGTTTTTCTCCCCCTCTCAAGAGCTACTCCTTCATCTCCAAGGTTCTCCCCCTTTTTGATCGAAATGGCCAAAGGGCTACTGCTGGGTAGTGAAGATGTCAAACTTTGCTGAAAGAAGATTCATTTGTTCTTGGATAGCAACCAGTCTATCAGATTGCTCATTCTGGATGTCTCAAAGCTTGTCAATCCTTTTAAGGATGATCTGAAATGCATCTGGAGGTACTGTAGAAGATGATGAAGCTCAGCTCCTTTTGCCATAGCTTCTTGAGCTTGAGGGTTGTCCTTCAGCTTCTGTTTCAGTGTCCATAGGTTCTTCTTGTGCTTGATCACCCTCCTCTTCATCACCCAGAAGATGAACTTTGATCTGTGCAATAGTTAGAGCATTGATAGCTGGAGGAGTAGTCATGAGGCTAATGTCTTGAGGAATTTCCACACCTTTTGCTCGAAAGAGCCTCATGAGTAAACTAGGAAGAACCAGCTTTGGTTGTGAAGATGTTCTTGTTTCATTACCAATAATGCATAAATCATGAGCACTAATATCAATGTAAGTATTCTCCCGAAACTCCATGAGAAAAATGGCTCTGGCATTATTGATGGTGGTCATCTTCTTTAACGGGTACAGGTTGAACATCATGATCAAGGTAAGGCATCTTAGATCAAGTGGAAATGCAGTAGTGTTGAGGCATCTTCCCTCTCTAACTCCACCAATATTAGATTGGACCATCTCTATGGAAAGCATTATGTCCTTGTAGTGAGTAAAATCATGCTCTAAATCCTCAAAACCAAGAACATCATCAACATCCTCCAAGTCAATGGTGAACTTATGGCCTCTAATCCAACAATCAATTTCATCCTCTTGTAAGATTGTGTTGGCATAAAATTCATGGATCAATGGTTCACATACTCCTGGGAGATAACCAAGGAGCTTGTCCCAATCTCTATCTTGAAAATAACCTAGGATAAAGTAATCCTTCAAATCCACCAAGTCAACAAATCGTTCTTGAATAATTGGAGCTTTCGCAAAGAACTGGTTTTATATTTCAAAATGTTTGGTAGACCTGAATCGAGTATTGTCCATTTTCATCCTTTTGTCAGCCCTACGGGTAATAGTCTTTTTCTTTGGAATCATCTGCAAAATCATATCAACAAAGGCCACAAAGCAGAGCACAGCATATGGTAACACTAAAAATTAGAACAGATTAGTAGCAATAAAATGGACTTAGAAATAGACCAAAGATTTGATCTACAGCACAGTTCATCAACAACTTAACATGAGAAAACACATAGCATCTATGCTCAACAGAATTTCGTCATTCAGGCCCAAACACATCACATTGGGTGTGTTGTGAGTAAATATCATCATCAAAGGCAAGGGCAAGTTGCAAAGCACATAACCAGGGATGCTATTGTCAAACATTGAAAACCATGAACTTCCTACAACCATTGTATCCCATAAAATCCTCAAGAACACAAGCAAATGTCTATGAGACATTTTACCATGGGTATGATATGCACAACACAAAACCAACAATATATACAACTCAAAAGTGAGAAGTAAGCATGAAAACATGTGAAATAAGCATCATACAATCTGAAAGTTCAATATGTGTATAAAACACCCTTGAACGTTTAGACCCCCAATTACAAAATAACCAATTCAAGCTTTATGTCAAACAATTAGTGTGTGGAAAATAAACAAAAGCTATAAATAGAATTGGTAAACAATCTAAACCAATTAAAAACACATTCACAGCAGAAAATAAAAGGAAAAGATAAAGGGAAGAAAGATAAAAACACAAGGACAACACATGATGTATTATCAAAGAGGAAACCGAAGCCCTCGGCGTAAAACCTCTCCGCCGCCCTCTAAGCGGCCAATAATCCACTAGAAAATGTAGTTAGGATACATGAACAGCAATAGACCCTCCAAGCCTAATCTATCCAATGTACCTAAGCCTTCCAAGCTTCTTGCTCTAACGAGGTTGCACCGAACCTTTTTTTTTTCTAGCTTACCAAATTCCACTATAATCCATGGCATCCGCCATCCTTGGCATCTTCCAATGCTTCCCAAAACTCCAAAAACACTCAACACTCTAAATGGGTGTGGGTAG
>JAOXJQ010000697.1:0-11343 GCA_025762765.1 Quercus bicolor | reverse complement strand
ACATTTTAATCACACCCTTTGGTTTTTTTTTTTTTTTTTTTTTTTTTTTTTTTTGTGATTGGAAAATGTAGTAATCTCAAATTAGAATAGATGCAAATTATTAACGTTTTCCCTCAAAAAATAGAAGAGCCTTTGAGTACACACGTGAGGGATATATATATATATTAAGAAGATTCAAAAAGTTAGTTATGATTTCATAAAATGTCAAAAATACCCCTAATCTAATTAGATAATCATTATTCTTAAAATATAAAAAAAAAAAAGGGTTAAAATTGTTTGTTATTCAACCAAATTAAAAAAAAAAAAAAAAAAAAACTACCAGATAAACTTTTTTTTTCTAAAAATTAGCACACTAAACTAGTAGTTTACTCCATTTCAAATCCTAAATTTTAGTTACTAATTTTTTTTTTCCTTATGTAACCTCACTAATAATAAATAAATTTAAATTGAAAAATTACATTAAACTCAAAAAAAAAAAGGCCTCATTGCACATGCGAAGTGCGTGTGATTAGGGGTGTGTGCGGTTTGGTTAGTGTGGTTTTTTCCCAAATTTATTACCAAACCGATAGAGATCAGTTTTTTCATAATTGGAACCGATGCACACCGCCTAGAGTTGGTTTTCTGACCTATAGCAGTGTGGTTTTTTGCGCTTAGTTTAGTCGGTTTAAAATATTAAAGAAAAACTGTTTTTTTTAATAATAAAAAAAATTGTTGTTTCAAGCCCAATATCAACATATCAACCTGTTCAACATTTCAAGTAAATACAAACTGTTTTTTTTTTTTTATTTATTTAGCAAGCCATCAAAAATCTAGTCACGCATAAAATAGAAGCAAAAGAAAAGTCAAATTAAAAAAAAAAAAAGTAAAAATGCCAAATAATATTTTTCTACATCCAGCCAACACACAAAAGCATATTCCAACTCATACTTATACCATAATTACTCATTACTCAATCAGACACTAACAATATACATTACTTAATCTCAATATATATCAACTTAATAAAGAGGCATAACCTAAACAACTAAAATCAGAATGTAATGCAAATAAAATTAATGTCAACTTTCTGTAAAAATAAATAAAATTTTTGACCAAAGAAATGCTTTACAATGAACATATACTAAAACAAATAAACAAAATCCAATGCCTAACAGGAGTACCACAGTAGTTCCACTAAGTAGCTCAAAATCCCCAAGTCAAAAAATATGCCAAACAGAAACTTGCTCACCAAGTTTAGGACTCTTTCTCAAATTACCCAAAAAAAAAAAAGTAAAAAAACAATCACGAATTTTCAGAAAACTCTTATCCAATAAAAAAGAAAAAAAAAAAAAGAAAGAAAGAAAAAGACCCAAATGTACTAGAAACTCCCATATTAGTACAAGCCACAGACGTAAGGTTCATAGGCCTCCACATATCACTTTGACCTTATCAAAAGGTGACAACCTCCAATAGCAAAAACTCTCAAAATTCCAGAAAGCAAAAAAGCTCAAAACTCTCTCTGTGAATGATTGAAGAGTGATAGCTCTCTCAATCTCCCTCAAAATCAAATTGCTGGAAAAAAAAAAAAAAAAAAAGATGTCAGTACTCGTGGACTGAGTATAGAGAGAGAGAGAAGAAACAGATTAATTGTTTGTGATTATGAAACTCATCGGCGGTGTTGCGGCGAACTAGCAAGGGGTGAGCATTAAGCAGCAGCAGAAAGGCAAGAGAGAAAGAGAGGGTTCTGAGGTAGGTTATGTGAAAAGAATAATTTATATGCTTGTTAAAATTTGTAACCCTAAACTAAAACGATGTCATTTTATTGTTTTATTTTATTTTTTAAAAAAAATAACCCAGTTAAACCGAAACGTTCTGTTTCATTAAGTTATATATTAGGAAATAGGAATCATAGATTCATAGCATCATCGTCTTATGGAACTGGACTAGAGCATTAACATATCGGTTCGGTACAAATATCAGTAATTGGAATTGATTTTTGATTGCATCATCACACAAACATCGAAAAGACCACTAGTCTTCAATTGTCGGCCTCGGCTCCTGTAGTCGGCTTCAAGTGCAATGTGGTTTCTCGGCTTTGGTCGATTGTAGAAGTTTCTTAGCTCCCTTACACACCCCTACGTGTGATAAGGCTAGTGTGTGTGTGTGTGTGTATATATATAATATCGGTAATTGGAATTGATTTCTGATTGCATCACCGCACCGGCGTTGGAAAGACCACTAGTCTTTGCTTACCGGCCTCGGCTCTTGCGGTCGGCTTTTAGTGCGGTACGGTTTCTCGGCTCCGGTTGGTTGTAGCAGTTTCCCGGCTCCCTTGCACACCCTTATGTGTGATGAGGCTAATGTGTGTGTGTGTGTGTGTATATAATATTGGTAATCGGAATTGATTTCCGATTGCATCACTACACTGGCGTTGGAAAGACCACTAGTCTCTGCTTGCTAGCCTTGGCTCCTGCGGTCGGCTTCAGGTGCAGTGCGGTTTCTCGACTCCCTTGCACACCCCTACGGGTGATGAGGCTAGTGTGTGTATACACACACACACACTAGCCTCTAAGCACGCATTCACGCGAGTGCTCAGAGGCTCTTCTATTTTTTGGGGGGAAAATGTTAATAATTTGCATCAATTATAATTTGGGGTTACTACATTTTTCAATCACAAAAAAAAACCTAGGGGTGTGATGAAAAATTATTTCACCTGTAAACACATAATGCTCACCACACCCCTATTTTTTTTTTTTTTTTTTTTTTTTTTTTTTTTTTTTTTTTTTTGTGATTGGGAAATGTAGTAATCCCAAATTATAATAGATGCAAATTATTAAATTTTTTCCAAAAAAAATAGAAGAGCCTCTAAGCACATGCGTGAAAGGCTAGTTTTAGTTATGACAGTTATCAAGTTGTATTTAATCCTAAAATGTAGTGTTTTAATCCTAAAATTTAGTCATGTACTGTATTGCACATCCATAACAAAAAGTTAAAAAGAGCTTATATTTAAAATTTAGCAACTACCATTTTTTTTCTTTTATGGTAAAAGACTATTTTGTTGTTTTATTTTATTTATTTATTTATTTGTTAAGGAAAGGCTCCAAATGTGCATCCACTTTTTTTTTTTTGGTGGTGTTGTTGTTCTTTTATTTATGATAGTTATCAAGTTGTATTTAATAAAAAAATGTAGTGTTTAAATCCTAAAATTTAGCCATGTACTACATATCCATAACAAAAAGTTAAAAAGAGATTATATTTAAAATTTAGCAACTACCATTTTTTTTCTTTTACAATAAAAGACAAAATTTTTGTTGTTTTAGATTTTTTTTGGGTTAAGGAAAGGCTCCAAATGTACATCCACGTTTTTTCTTTTTGGTGGTGGTGTTGTTGTTGTTCTTTTATTTATGACAGTTATCAAGTTACATTTAATCTTAAAATGTAGTGTTTTAATCCTAAAATTTAGCCATGTACTACATATCCATAAAAAAAAGTTAAAAAGAGCTTATATTTAAAATTTAGCAACCACCATTTTTTTTTCCTTTTACACTAAAAGGCATACATTTGTGTGTGTGTGTGTGTGTGTGTGTGTGTTAAAGGAAAGGCTCCAGATGCAGTTGCAGTTGCGCACATCCACATTTTTTTTCCTTTTCGGTGGTGTCGTTGTTGTTCTTTTTCACAAATTTTATTTATGGCAATTATCCTTTTTTGTTTAATCCTAATTTAAAATATATTAACTAACTTTAAAACCAAGAAAAGGTACATAACATTTTTTATGGAGCAGTAAATTAATAATTATAAAAAAATGTAAATTGAATTTCACAAAGAATTATACAAATGATAAATATAGTTTTTGTTACGAAAGAATTTTTTTTGACAATTTCTTAGATAACAACTATTTCATGTGAGGTTTGAATAATACAATAATTCTTGTAAAGCCTCTCACCTGAACTTATCTAATATTTCATTCCAATGCCTCTTCAATGCAATCCAATAAATTTGTGCATACATCAACCTAAGAGACATAAAAGAGTTAGGGCTAAATATAAGTTTGAGAGATGTGGAAAATTCCATGGTGCTCTCAAAAAAGAGATTTAGGTACTTTTTTAGGGCACCTCTCTTTTTTGGGTAAGTGGTATGGAGTCGCCACTTATTTTTTATACAAAAAAGAAAAAAGAAAAAAAAATTAAATACAACTTTACCTGACTGAATTGTTCCATTCTCATTGATTGAGTAAAAAAGTACAAAATCGAATATTACATGACTTTGGGTCCTAGTTACAATCTACCAAAGATACATGACTTTTTGTCCTAGTTACAATCTACCCAAAATAAAAAAATAAAGATAAAGCCTAGATCTACCTATCCAAAGGCACTAAATTTGGAGGCTAGGCTACAGAATGGGAAGGTGTTAGACACCCATTTTGCCCAGATAGAGTTTGGTCTTTTAGACTCTCATGACCGATATACCCCTTTTATGCATGACATGAATGATATGTTGCACACATGAAAAACTAAATCACATAAGTCTATTTTATGAATGCATCCTCTTCTTTGTTAAAAGATTCAGATATGTGTTGTGATAAAAAAAAAATAAAAAATTATTTGGTTTAGAAAAATCAGATTTGTTTTTGTACATGTAATAAAAAAATTGGGAAAAAAAATTCAAATCTGTGTTTATTAAATAAAAAAAAAGTCTTTTGGTTTAAAAAAAAATCAGATCTATTTCTGAAAATTAGAAAATTTGGTTTTTGGTCTGTATTAAAAAGAATCAGATCCGTTTTATAACAAAAAAAAATTAGATTTGTATAGTTTTTTGGATTTAAAAAAAATTCATATTTGTATCTAAAGAAGATACAAACCAGTTTTTTGTTTAAAAAAAAAAAAATTTAGATCCGCATCTAATAATGATGCAAATCAGTTTTTTAATTGACAAAAAATTCAGATCTGCATCTAATGAAGATGCAAATTAGTTTTTGATTTGAGAAAAGATATGATAACAAGCAGATTTTTGAAATAAAAAATAGATCTTAACAATAAAAACATCATAAACACATTCTAATAAAGAAAATATCGACAACATATGAGATGAGCATTGCAAAATCAAAACTAAACACATATTTATTCATGTATCATAAAATTAAAAGAGATAGAAGAAGAAGAAGTAAAGAAAAGCTACCTCTTGCATGAATGTACTCTTTTTCTTTAGAGAATATTTTAGGGTTCAAAGAAATTTATGTAATTGTCTTTGAAGCCTAAAAATCCTTGCTTACAAAAAAGAAATTCTTAAGACTAAAGCCTCCAAAACCTCTTTGACGTAAGAGAGAATATCAGAAAGGGGAGTTAGAAAGAGAGGAAATCTGAGAGTGTAAAAAGTGTTCTAAATTTTGAGATCCAGTCTCTATTTAGGCTGGCAGACTCGAAAAAATAGCTTAGATGATCAGAATACGAACCAGGACGCACCCTTATTGCTAAAAAATTGAAAAATGATGTGTTTTAATTCACTCGAATGCTGTTAGGCCAAAGCCCTAATGTGTGCCATTCGGCACTCCAAAGTGCAGAAGGGTGCCAATCTTGCTTTTGAGTTCGGGTGCGTTTTGGACTCATTTTTTAGGTTCTCTTGAGCCGGGACTTGCATTTAGATGCGCTTTTAATCCGTATTCTAAAATTTAAATGGATAACTTAGGTCTTTTCAACAACAATTATTTTGTAGATAATTGCTCTAAAATAGATCTTGATAAAGTCTAGATTATCCATAATTTTATCGTTATACAATTAACCCTTTATTCCCATGCAAGCAATCCTATTTTTGACATTAACTATCAACCAATCACAAAATTATTTAATTAATTTTAATTGTTTATCTAATTAGAATTAATTTAAATTAATCATGCGTGATCGACCCTACCTAGATACGATGCATGCTGACCGTGTAAACTTGATCATGTGATATCTTTCGATCTTGTTAGGACATATGTGATTCACTTATTAGGAACATATGTCACTATTTTATGTAATTAACTAATCCTTTGACAAAACGTACTTTATTTGTATTTGGGTAGGACTAGGATATGTTTAATACTTCAGGAAATTTTGTTTCAAGATGAAGTGTTGAAGCCATGCAAGTCTGTCCAAGATTCAAGTCTGAAAAGTGCTTGTCATTAAAGCTCGACAGCTAGCCATCTATCGAGCTTAAAGAGCTGTTCCAGCCCCGTGGCTTAACAGCAGCTCGACAGATAGGGTATCTGTCAAGGCTTATGAAAAACAAAATTTCAGATTTGTTTTAACTCTAATCCGTGATTATGTGTTTGAGCTTTCCTTTCTCACAACCCTAGACATATAAAAGGATTATTTTAAGGGCCGTCAAAGTGGACACAAGTTGCACAAGTGTTGAGCAAAGTTTTGCTCAAGCAAATTGTGACTGGAGACAGAGTTTGCCCTAGTTCATCGTTCTTGTGTAGAAGTTGCTGTATTTGTGCACCGTAGGGTTTTTTAACCAAGCATCTTCTTGATCTTCATCTTTTGGATGAACTGAAGAACTTTGCAGACAATAACTTTCTCTAGTTGATGATTGAAGTCACATAATGGGATTCGTGCAATTGGTTTGTCACGTACTGGAAGCCATGCATTACAAGAAGAGATTGTCACTACAGAACAAGTCCAATTGGATTTTGAAATAAGGGTTCAACTGTAGGTTGGTATAAGGTATTGAGATTCCTTTACTTGTAACCGCTTGTTGTGATAATAGTGGATTCTCGGGAGTGGTGACCTTAAAATCACCAATGGAGTTTTTGCCGTGTTGGTTTTCCCCATTCGTAAACAAATCACCATGTCAATTTATTTTCCACTGCATTTAGTTTAATTAGTGATTTGTTTGTGCTACCACGTGTTTACATGTTAATTTGATTAATTAATAATCTTGATTAATTAATCAATTAATTCATCACAAGGGGTAAATTCATTTTTTGCCTATCAGATCTAATGGTCCAATTTGGAAACCGGGCATATCGTTGTGACCGTTAGAACCTTAATATCATTTTTATGATATGCAATGAATGAATTAATGCATGTAATGCAATCATGAATTAATGCATATAATGCAATCATGAATTTTGAGTATATGATTGGTCACTCTAGTCATCTTCCTTTATTAAATAATAGGTGCAAAATTGAGTGTTTATAGAATGCCCTTCATTGATAGAGCTTGGAAAGCGAATGTCAATGTAAAACAAAGACACTAATTTTAGCGGCTATGATTTAATTTAGGTTGAATTTTCAAAAATTACCTACCCCTCGAACCTAAAACTTTGGAACATAGAACTAATGCTTTACCTTTAAAAAAAAAATGAAAATGTAAATACTTGACCTATTTGATAGTTGATGATCTTTGAAATGATTCTTGATAATTGAGGTGACCGAGAGGTTTTTCAATCTTGATCTTGAACGTGGATGGTAACCAAGGGGCTTTTCAACCTTGGAACTGGAGTTGTGATGACCAAGGGGCTTTTTAACCTCGATCTGAACTGTGGCGACCAAGGGACTTTTCGACCTCTATCTTGAAGAAAAGGCAACCAAGGGGCTTTTCAACTTTGGAATCGGTGCTGTGACTACCAAGGGACTTTTCAACCTCAATCTTGAAGAAAAGGCAACCAAGGGGCATTTCAACCTTGGAACTGGAATTGTGGCAACCAAGGGGCTTTTCAACCTCGATCTTGAACTGTAGTGACCAAGGGGCTTTTCAACCTCGATCTTGAAGAAAGGGAACTGTCACGCGCCGAACCCAACTATAAAGATAGGCACATGACAACCGCTGCATGCTTATAAAGTAAGCACCCTACAAGTGTGCAAAACTTTTTTAGCAACTAAAATTTATCCTCAAAAATTAAAATCAAATAAATCCAAAATACCTCAATAATTTCTTTATGAATAGATCTCCAATAATTTAATAGGAACAAAATCCAAATCTCATGTCCATAATGCCAATTGGCCAATAAACATAAAACTATTAAAAGACCATCCAATCCCAAAATCACTAAGCTTCTTTTCCTGCTCACAGCACAACGTCAAAACTCCCAAAACTTGGTATTCTTCACAATCTAAAATTGGAGGGGAAAAAGGGGTGAGTTGTCACTCAATAAGTAACCAAAATCCTAATAAGTTCTATCAAGCAATAGATCTGTAAAGTAATAAGATGTAATATGAGTTTTCAAAAGTTATAATATACTATGGGTTTTCAAGAATAACTTAAGAAGTTTCATAGTCTTAAAATAATAAGTTGCAAATAGATCACGTACTTTAACCTTACAAATATATATCATAGATGGTTTAGAAAGTAGTCAGTTTTTCATATATCAAAAGCTATAACTTACAATAGGTTCCAAAAATACATAAGCAGTTTAAGTGACTTAAATTAGTTAAATACTAAAAAATTTCCAAAATCACATATGTAATTTTAAGGACTCAAAATGGTTCAAATACTCAAACGTAATTCAGATTTATAACAATCTTATAACTATGGTCACGCTATATCCCCGTCACTGGGCATCAGAGTACTAATGAATAACCCCCATTGGTTTGGGTATCAAAATACCAATGAATAACCCCTATTGGCTGGGTATCAAAGTACTAATGAATAACCCCCATTGGTTTAGATATCAGAATCAATTCATAGTCAGATTGTCCATAATCATATGTATGAAATCATAGTTTTTGACAAAATATATCTTATTCAAATACATATATACATATATATATATATATAATCATATATTCAATACTCAAATCTATTTGTGATATTTCTATATTCTTTTCTTTAATTCAATATAGCTAAAAAATATCAATTAAATAAAATAAATCTTATATTCAATGCTCATATGTATTTGTGAAAATTCTTTATTCTTTACTTTGAATCAGTATAGCTAAAAACAATTAAATAAAATACATCATATATTCAGTAATCAAATATATTTGTGATAATTCTTTACTTGAAATCAGTAATACAATAGAAATAATATTGTAACAACTATAAACAAATTTAAGTAGTTAAAATACGCAAAATAAAACCAATTAGGATAAGATTACTTACCTCAGCTAGCATACGACAAAAGTATTTCTTCTTATTCCTTCCTCTAAAATCCTTAGATATCATCTAAAACAATTTTTAGATACAATTTACTCCAAAATAAAATTTTAAAATTAACTTGCAAGGTACTCGACCAGAAGAAAATTTTCTAAAATCTCCAATAATTCTCTACTTTTATCTCACACCAAAAATCCACATATTCATATCATATATATATTCTTTACTTTTTGCCACAAATAGTTTCCTAGGGTTATAGACTATAGAATACCTATAGGGTCAAAAGTCAATTTATAAAAAAAACACCACCTGAACACGATTATGTTAACACCTTTCTATTTTTATTTTTATTTTTTATTTTTTTAAACATGCAATAACTGATAACTTGTCACGCCTCAAAGCTTAGACTAGTTACTATTCTTTTTGATTTCTCATGCTTCCTAACTCCATCACTTCAGTATAAAGGCCTGTGCAGAAACCTGACCCATGAAGCCTAAAAAATTTCTATCTCCGCTTAACG
This sequence comes from Quercus bicolor, assembly GCA_025762765.1. NCBI lineage: Eukaryota > Viridiplantae > Streptophyta > Magnoliopsida > Fagales > Fagaceae > Quercus > Quercus bicolor. The sequence continues at coordinate 1,769 of JAOXJQ010000697.1, read as the reverse complement.
CAACAAAAGGAATAGATAAGATTAAGTTACTAAGCATAAAAAATATATGCAGTAACAGTGTCTAGTTTACTGAAAATAAATCCAAACTTTTCTTTGTTTGCATCACTAAAACTCTTGAATGATTAAATAGCTTCACTATTGGCCAAAATACCCACATAAAAAGTACTCTAATCCCAAATAAAGCTTAGATTTGACAAGAAAGATATTTTTAAGCTCTTACCTCAATTGTGCAGTCAAACCTTCTCTACTCAAGTATTTTTAGGTAGTCTCCTCTCTCAAAACATCTCCCATATAAATTCACATAATAAGCTTTTATATAGTTAGGGTTTCAACCTTATTTTCTAAAACTCCCTTATAATTATAAATTATTAAATTGACCCCACAAGAGATTTACTTAAAAACCCTTCCTTTTATTTTATTTTTTTATTATTTATTTATTTTTTTGGGTATTATAGGAACCAATGAGCTTTTCAACCTTGGAACCAGAGCTGTAGCAACTGAGGGGCTTTTCAACGTCGATCTTGAATTGTGGCGACCAAAGGGATTTTCAACCTCGATCTTGAACTGTGGCGACCAAGGGGCTTTCCAACCTTGGAACTGGATATTGTAGCAACCAAGGGGCTCTTCAACCTCGATCTTGAAGAAAGGGAACCAATGGGCTTTTCAACCTTGGAACCGGAGTTGTGGCGACCAAGGGGCTTTTCAACCTTAATCTAGCTGTTGGAATGTCGATCAAAGGGCTTTTCAACTTTGATCCAACTGCTAGAATGTCGATCAAAGGGCTTCTCAACTTTGATCTGGCTACTGGAATGTCAATTAAAGGGCTTTTCAACTTTGATCTAGCTGTTGGAATGTCGAACAAAGGGCTTTGAACTTTGACCTGACTGTCACCTACAAAAAGTCAAAATTTGGGATTAGTCTTTAAATGATGAGGGCTTTATGGTCCCACTGTTTTTGAGATGTGTGATTTCCATTGGTTCGTTTTTAATTTGAATTATTTTACATTAGCATGAAAACCTTGATAGATTTTTGTGGCTCCTTGAAAAAGATTTTTAATTTTTGAAACTCGAAATTTGAAACTTGGAATTTGGAACTTGAAATTTGGAATTTGAAACTTGGAATTTTGAAAATTGAAAGTTTGTAACTTTGAGACTTGAAATTTTAAAGCTTGAAACTTGAGATCTTGAATTTTGAAACATAGAATTTGAGATTTAAAAATTTGCAACTTGACATTGTTGTTAGGACATATATGATTCACTTGTTAGGAACATATGTCATTATTTTATGTAATTGGCTAATCCTTTGACAAAACGCACTTTACTTGTATTTGGATAGATTTAGGATGTGTTTAATACTTCAAGAAATCGTGTTTCAAGATCAAGTGTTAAAGCCGTGCAAGTCTGTCCAAGAAACAAGCTGCAGAAATGATGTTCATTAAGGCTCAACAGCTAGCCATCTATCGAGCTTAAAGAGCTGTTTAGCCTCGTGGCTCGATAGCAGCTTGACAGATAGGGTATCTGTTGAGGTTTAAGAAAAACAGATTTTCAATTCTGTTTTGACTCTAACCTGTGATTATGTGTTTAGGCTTTCTTTTCTCACAACCCTAGACATATAAAATGATTATTTTAAAGGCCATCAAAGTGTTCACAAGTTGCACAAGTGTTGAGTAAAGTTTGTTCAAGCAAATTGTAACTGGAGACAGAATTTGCCCTAGTTCATCATTCTTGTGAAGAAGTTGCTGTGTTTGTGCACCATAGGGTTTTGTGACC
>JAOXJQ010000679.1:0-11346 GCA_025762765.1 Quercus bicolor | reverse complement strand
TTAGGAGACTAAAACATTGATCATTTGGAATCAAAAGAGGGTCCTAATATGCCTTCGACCAACGCGTCATGTGAATATCATTTATTGAAAGAAAAGCAAAGAAAGCAGGAAATTCGGGCTTTCAAGGTTTCTATGAGGCAGGTGCACATGCATACGCAACCATGAGGAATAGACCTAATTCTACATTTCTACCACTTAACAAAGTTGTTATTACATTGTCAATGGATGTTTCTAATCGGTACAAAACCTAGCACATACTGTGCATATGCAACTTGTAATTGCAACCAAACGTATGCATCAATTCTCCAAAAACTCAAAAATATTGGTCCAGAATAGATATCTAATTCTAAATATCTATGGACAACAAAAATATAATTTATATTGTGGGTAAAAATTAGATATAGTTCTTTAAGTGTTAAAAATATTAGATTTTCCAATTAAATTTAAACACATGTTTTCATCAATAAGTATAGCACAAACATTGTTATTTTTCCAAATGGCAATTAATTAACTTAAGCATGAGAGAGAGAGAGGCTTGTATATCTCACTCTTAGATTTTACTTGCTCATATATAATTATTTTAATCTGTTCCTTGTTATGTATTGTGTTCATTTGTTGTTGTTCTATGTGAATATGTACATGTGAATGAGAGAGGTGTTTAATAAATTATTTATATATTATTTAAAGTCCTGCATCCACAATCCATTTGGGTTTATCTAAATTGGCCAATTTTTATCAGTCTGTTGGTGCTGGGTTTTTATTTTTTATTACATTATTGCTACAGAATGGTTGGTTTTTCAGTCGGGGAGGAGAGGGGGTGGGGGTATCGGTGGTGTTGAACTTTTTTAGGTGGGGCGAAGATTTGTACATATAGTTGTTGGATTGAGATCTCCAATATGTAAATATTTTGAGCGCAATGGACCAATAGTAACCATAATTAACCAAAACCACGGTTATTTTGAGCGCAATGGACCAATGGTAAATCATAAAAGATAACCATAGTTAACCAAAACCTAACCCACGGTTATAAGCCCAATTTGGGCCATCTGAAAAAAAGAAAAAAAAAATTGACATATATTTTCATTTTATACTTTTCTTGAGATAAAAACTTCCGAGTGGAACTCTAACGAATATGACCAGTCAGTCCAATTTCCTCAAAAAAAATGACCAGTCAGTCCAACAGCTAGAAAATGGTAATTAATAAAAGCAAAGCGGCCTTGAGAACTCCCTTAATACATAAAATATTTTGTACGTACTTATCAAAAAAAAAAAATATATATATATATATATATATATTGTACGCACACATAAACTTAATATATATTGTTGATTGTTGTATGGATGTTGCAGAATTAAAATTCACACACAATTTCGGGTTGATTAGTAGGTTTTAGTTAGCTCAATTGGTAAAGTCTTTGATGGTTGAATAAGAGATCTGAGGTTCAATTCCCACCTACATTAAAAATCAATTGGTGTCTTGGTTTGATGATAAAGAGCGTCATCAGGAGCAGACACCATATATTGAAATTCTCTCAAAAAAAAAAAAAACAAATCGGGTTGGTTGCATATATTTTTTTTTGTTCACAACGTTGACTTGATGTGATTCTGATAAGAAAAATGCATTCCACAACATCTCATGCAGCTGGAACTTATGAAGCATGGGTGTGTTTTCAAATTCGGGTTCGGATGTGGGTGCGGGTGCAGATATGGGTGCGGGACTTGACAATTTTTAAAATAGTAGGGTGTAGGTGTGGTGGGGTGTGGAGATTAAAAAATTATTTAAAATATTTATATTTATATTTTCTATATATATATTGCTAAGCATACCTTTTCACATTATATAAACATATACCAAATTTAAGAACAATAGTAAATAATAACTAAAACATGATGTCCATAAATTTAAACCCAAGTCACAACTCATAACATTACAGGCAACTTATATAAAAAAAAAAAATTAAAAAATCAAATCACAATGAGTAATAGAGCATGTGAGAGTATAACAGAGGGTGAGAAACTGAGAATGAAAGCTTTGATGCCTGAGTTGAGAGTTAGGTCAGTGAGCTTGAGAGTTGAAACTTGAAATCAAGTGATGGAGATGGTGGAGACGGAGAGCAGAGAGATTGTGAGTGAGTGTGTGTGTGTGTGAGACTTTGAAATTGTCTTAGGCTCTAAGTATGGGTCTGTGAGAGAGAAGGGAGACGGAGAGCAGAGAGGGAAGGCGGAGAGCACAGAGCCGAAAGGGAGAGGAAAGCAAAGATCGAAAAACAAAAGGGTAGAGAGTTTAGAGTTTTTTGTTTAAAGCTTGGGTTGAAATGGTGCGTTTCGCACTCTTTTTTTTTTTTTTTTTTTTTAATGTTTAACTTGAATTTCAGCCTGAATTGGACATATCAGCGTTGGTACGGCCTGAATCGGCCTATTTCAACAGTTTCGACTGATACAACCCGATTCGGCCCAAATCGGCCTGAGTCGGCGCGAATCGACACGTATCGGGAAATGGAAAAAAAATAAAAAAGCGACGTGGCACCAACACGCGGGCAGCGGCGTCACCCGCTACACACCATGTCGGGCCGCGTCAAACTCCAGTGCGGCGGCTCTGTAGCCTCGTCGGTGCTCCATAGGCTGGAACTCTTATATAAATACATGATAACTCTAGTGCCTTAAACTACCCAACAAAGCAAAAAGCCTTCTTCTTCTTCTTCTTCTTCAATCATCATTATGGCTCAGTGAAGATAGTCTAGCCCCATCTCTTCAAGCTGCAGAATCTCAAGCCTTCCATATTTATCAATGGCACGTTCCATGTCCAAACCATTTTCACACTTTTCTTCTACTCCTTGGGCTTTTGAAAATCCTCCAACTCCTCTCTCGGCTTACACTTTTGCAGACCCTCCTCCCCCGCTGATCGGGTAACACTATCTATACTCTATAGTTAGTTATTTGCTATTATTATTTTTGTACATGTGTTTGTGTGTTTTATTGGCAATTTATAATGATGCACAAAAACCTATGATGACTTTGTAACAGGGAGGAAAAGCTGCTTTTGGACATCAAAATCGCTGCGGCAATAGTTGTTTTCATGATCTTCATTGTCATACTCATTCGTAAACTACGCGAGTGTAATTCTGGCAGTGGCAGCAGCGCCAGCGAAGGTGGCGGCGTTACAACAGTCAAGTCAGTATCCAACTTCCAGCTATGAATACTGACGACGGCTCTGTCATAGCCTCAGCTGTCTGATACTTGTTACCAACATAGTGCTTACATTTAATCTTTACATCATTTGGAGCTTCTACGTATAGATCAGGAAGATTACATTGATGCAAAAAGTAGATTTCCATGGTTTATTTTGTTGGTTGTTATGGTTGAGAATAGACTAGCTTGACTGTCTGTGTTAGTAGTGTGGGATTTTTTGTTTGTTCTGTATTGTGTTGATGAATAATAATTATTTGTTTGATTGAATAAATTGTTATTCAAAAGAGAGAGAATATATTTCTTTCTACACATGTACGAGAGACTTTAAGGTTTGATTCTTATTAATGTATGTATAATTATGTTGTCTATACATGCGCGTGTAATATTAGTATTTGATTACCTATTTTATGCCTATTGCCTAATCCATTTGAGTTTAGGGCAAGGCTTGTGTCCAGTGAAAATTTTCACTGGACACGGCAAGATTTCACTGGACACAATGGATCTTGAACCCTTGAGTTTATTCGAATTGGGAAATTTAGAATATATATCATGGATGGTCACAAAGACGGAGCCAGGACTTAGAGTTTGGGGGGTGACTCTACTTCTAATTGTGTGTGGCAGTTCTAAACTTTGACTCTACTACTTTATCATTAAGGATTTTTGTTTAAAGTTTTTTAAATAGCCAAATTGTTTGTTTTGGGTAAAATTGATTGATTAGACTTAATTTTTTTTAGCTTTATTATTGGTTATTTTTGTTGTTGAGCTAATTTTTTTGGACTTGTATTTTTTTTTTTTAGATTTAATATATTAATTTTTATGGCCTTTAAAAGGTGAAAATGCTAAAACTATAAATTTTTTACAAATTGCTAATATGGTGAGTGGTTATTGAAAAGTAAAAAAGTGATACAAGTGTACGAACCAATAAAAATTTACTACCTCAATAGAAAATGTTTTAAAAAAGTGTGTGACTATAATATTACTCTTAAAAGAATTGATGACATTGTTAAGGGGGGCAAAATGTAATTTTATTGAACAAAATTGCTAAAATTAGTACCTATTAATATACTAATTTTTTTTTAAAACTTGTTTCCGGTAAAATAGATTGATTGGACTTAATTTTTTTAGCTTTTGTAAGGGCCTGATTTGAGTTCCCTAGCCCAAAGGTTGGTGGATTTAGGCCCAAAAAGCCCAAAACAATGAATTTGTAGAAAGTGGGTTGGGAAAACTGGGTTTTAATGATTCAAACAACTACTAAAGTAGATTTAAATGACAAAAGAACGAAAACAGACGGGTTTGTGTTGACGAAAAACTACCTCGACAAGATCCGAGGAGCACAACTCTTATATATTGCTCTTAGGTTTGATTACAAGATTGATCCCTGATTGCTACAGTATTTTCCACTTGATTTCTCGATCCCCCTTCCATGGTGGGTTCCTTCCATTATATAGTTCCCTTTAAAAGATCTTGGCCTTCCACTTGTTAACCATCCAAGCTTCTACTTGAGTGCCTGTCCCGTCGGATACCCTCTCAAGCTCCTTTGTGCATTGGAGCGGCCATTATAACCCTGTTCAAGGGTCTTCTCCACATTAATGCAGACAGAAAGTTAGTTGCAGAGTTTTTATTGCAATGGTATTAGCTTTCTCTTTAGATATTTTAGGACCTCCCTTTGCACTTTGTTTTTGCAATGTTTATCCGTGCTTGCAGAATTTCCGGGAATATCCCCCTAGATGGCATACAACCTATTCAAACCTCAGCTTTGCATATTCGAGGTGACATTCGTCCTCGGCCTACACTTCCGTGCCATTATGACTAACACTGACCTCATCATCTGCTAACACGGACCCCCTTCATAACGTTTACCCTTTCTCGGACAGTCTCTAGTCCTCGACTCAGGCTTTAGGCCCAGTACGTACATGGGTAATGGGCTCCTGGGTCTAATATCCCTACAACTTTATTATTGATAATTTTTGTTGTTGAGCTAATTTTTTTGGACTTGTATATTTTGTTTTAGATTAAATCTATTAATTTTTATGGCATTTAAAAGGTGAAAATGCTAAAACTATAAAAAATTTATGTGAGTGGTTATTGATAAATAAAAAGTGATGCAAGTGTACAAACCAATAAAAATTTGCTACCTCAATAGAAAATGTTTTTAAAAAGTGTGTGATTATAACATTAATTACTCTTAAAAGAATTGATGACATTGTTAGGGGGGGGGGGAATGTAATTTTATTGAACAAAAGTACTAAAATTAGTAACTATTAATATACTAATATTTTTTAAAAATTTGTTTCAGGTAAAATAGATTGATTGGACTTAATTTTTTTTAGCTATTAATTTTTATAGCCTTTAAAAGGTGAAAATGCTAAAACTATAATTTTTTTACAAATTGCTGTTGTGGTGAATGGCTATTGATAAGTAAAAAGTTATGCAAGTGTACGAACCAATAAAAATTTGCTACCTCAATGGTTTGTAAAAATGTCATAAAAAAGTGTATGACTACAACATTTTTCTTAAAAAAATTGATAACATTGTTAAAGGGGGCAAAATATAATTTTATTGAACAAAATTACTAAAATTAGTATCTACTAATATACTAATATTTAAAAAAAAAAAAAATAGGGGGGCCATTGCCCCCTAGTCAATATATAGATCCGTCCCTGTCATGGTCGGGACTGGTTTATTTTATTTTATTTTATTTTGTGTTTTATTGCAAAAAAGAGTGTTAAGTCTTTTTGTTTTTTTGTTATGTACAAAAAATAATATTCTTTATAAGACTATACCTAGCACCTTTGTTGTCAAGCCTGAATTCAGCTTACAAGTTACAACTGAGAAAATATCACTCTCACAGTATATGCAGATTCACACATGAGAAAGGGGAGAAATTATACGGTGCTTGTGGTGGACCACGTCATTTGTCCACTGTTCCAGTAAAAGACTCTCACCTATTTAAAATTATTGAGTCAGTGTTTAGTTTTTATTTAAAACTCCATAATTTTAAACAAGTGGAAGTCTTTTATTGGAATAGTAGACCACATCACTTGTTCTCTATGAAGACCTTATAATTTCTCGAGAAAGAGGGGTCTCATGAACTGGAAGTAATTATTTCTCATTCAATAATTGTGCAAAATGGTCTACGACACCATCCTCTGGTGGACCACATATTCACATCACTTGTCCACTATTCCATTAAAAGATTCACTCTTGTTTAAAACTGCTAAGTTAGTAATTAGTTTATGTTTAAAAAAAATTAACTCAATAATTTTAAATAAGTAAAAGTCTTTTAGTGGAATAATAGATTATACCACTTATCCATAATGAAAATCTTATAATTTATCCTAGGAAAGGCCTTTTTACCTTAGTTCAATTTAGTTGTCTTTGATTTGTTAATATTACGAAACTATTAAAAAAAAAGAAATGATACGTCTACAATCAACACAATTCTCTCTCTCTCTCTCTCTCTCTGAAAACGCAAAGAGCGAGAAAACTCAAATACAGATCTCCGACGATGAGCTGAGGCACGGTGGTCAGCGATCTCATCTCCGCCGCTTCTTCGTCCAATTACAGGTATATGTTTAACACTCTGTTTGTTTCCCGAGAAAAAAAAAATTTTGAATTTGTCTATCACGGAAAATACCAATCAGACCTGTCCAAACAATTATTGGTATTCTCTCTCATTCTCTTCATTGGTAGAGAGACTACGAAGTATGTCTCAGAGAGAAAGCGGTAGTTTAATTTAGGGGCTAAGGTTTGAATACTTTTGGAATTGGAATTGCGTAGCTATCCTCTGGAATCTGAAGTATGTGTTGGGTGACTTGGGTCTATGAGGTTTAGCCTAGATGTGTTGTTTGTGTTTTGATTACAGGTGTGAACACATTTCAAGAATATAGCAAGAACCATAAGCCCATAAATGGAAAAAAGTTTTCTTTCTCTCTTCTCTAACCTTTTTATTTTATTCTCTGGAACTAGAAATAGCCTTTTTGAATGCTTGATTGATCAAATATGGCCCTCAATTGGCTTATATATTTTTCATGTATTGTTCGAAGATGTAAAAACAAAGTAAAAGCTCGGCTCTTTTAGTAATGAAGAGTAAATTCAAATAGCTTTCGGGGTTTTATTTGAAAACTCTATGTGCGTGTATATTTTTAACGGCATTTAGCATAGGTAACATATTTCTACAAGCAAATCAGGGAAAACGTGCATTGTTGTAATTTTATGTTGTTGAAACAATTTTAGTGTTGCAAACTTGTAATATGATGTAAAAGGCAAACATTTTATGTTTCATATCTTTGTGGCAGAGGCTATTAGGAAAGAAAGTTGTATTCATTACCAGCACGGATGAGCATGGGGAGAAAATTGCTGCTGCTGCAGCAGTCCGGGGTTCCGACCCAAGTGATTGTGATGTCATTTAACAAGCATGTAAGACACTCTGGAAAGATGTAATATTAACCCAAGATACTAATGCACTCTCAATTTACTTTAGCCTGACTTGTTGAATCATGAATGTTCCAGTTTTTGTGCATTTTTTCCATTTTTTATAATCTCCTTTGTTTTGTTGTTTACGTTCTGCCTGCAGTTAGACATATCTTATGATGAGTTCATTCGGACAACCAATGAGTCTGAACCCAAGCATGAAGCAGTTGTGAAGGAATTTTACTAAGAGTTGTTCCCAATGGTGATATATATCTATGAAGGACATTATTGTGTCAACTTTGGGGAGTATAAGGTAATATTTGCATATTGAACTTGTAAATGTGGATGTAGCAACATTGTCCAAATTTAATTTCCCTTATCTGCGTATTGTTTTTTTATTCACATACTTTTGGATTAGTTATGGGGTTATTGCATTATCTATAGTTGAGTATTTGATAAAAAGCAAGTTTTTTTTTAGGGTGCGAGTATTTGTGTAGAAAATCTCCTTTGATATTTACAAGAACTTGATGAGGTTACTCATTATGTGGAATTCCTTTTTTTATTTTATATAGGTTCTTGCTGATTTTCAGTTTCATATATGCACTGTCTTGTTTGAACAAATGTGTTTATGTATTTATTGTGGTCTTTTTGTTTGAGAGAGGTTTTGTATTTACGTACCACAATAGTATAATGTCTTTAGCTCTGTAAATCTGCTGGATGAGAAAGACCTGCTTGATAACTGTTGCCCTATGCACCTGAAGCGGTGTGTTCTATGGAAAGAGGATAATTACTTCTTTGCATTGTCAAAATATAAAAAATTATTGGAAGAAACTTTGATACAATCCAAAATTTTTGCAGCCTTTGTTCTGGTTAAATGAGGTGAGATAGTAGGTAATTTTGTAAAAACTTAGTCTAGTGCGTCCTAAATTGTGGTCCTTGTTAAATTATTGATTGTCCCAAAAGTTTAAGTTATTGGGATATGGTAAATTTAATTAATAAACCATACATTTCTAACACTCTCCCTCATATAGACAGGGATCGAACTCAAGACCTCCTGCTCTGATACCATTTTAAATTATTGATTGTCCCAAAAGTTTAAGCTACTAGGACATGATAAATTTAATCATTTAACCATATACTTTTAACGGTCCCTGAGCTTTACTGTAAAAAGAATTTTCTTGGGGGGTTCTTTCAGCATGATTAGTTTCCTAATAAGAGCTTGAGCATGCTGATTAAGAATGTTGTAAGTTTAATAGTTGGCATATTGTGTATATATTGTTGTAATAAATCTGTATTAGCTATAGTTATTGGTACTTGGTAGAATGCGTTTGATAGTACTTACCATTAAAGATATTCTTTTTGAAGAGTAATTATGCCATGATTGCTAATATATTCCTTAAAAAGTAGTTGCACTTAGGGGTGTGCAGAAAACCCACTGACCCACCAAACTTGACCCGACCCGTTGGGTTGGGTCGGTTTTTAAGGCTTGGTGGCTTGGGTTGGGTTACAAAAATTTTTTTTATAGTGGGTCGGGTTGGGTTTGGGTCATAAAATTATAAACCAGCCAAACCCGACCCGACCCATCCATATTTAATAAACTTTTTTAAAATCAATTGTAGGGCACTTATATATATATATATATATATAATATTTAATAATTAAAAAAAAACCATCTATAGAGCAGCATTTCCTCGGTTCCTCCTACTAATACTAATTTAATATATATATAAAATATTATATAATTAATAATTTTTTTTAAATAACTAATTCTTCCTATTCTATATAAAAGTCAATTAGTTCACACAAATCCTAATAAATTACTATTGTTGTTTAGTCATTAGTGTTGTTTGCCTTTAAGGAGTTACATTGATACTAATTTTTAGGTTTTTTTAATATATTAATATTAATATTTTTTTCTACTCAATTTAATAATAATAATAATAAAATTTGTCAAACCCATGGGTTCAACCTGACCCAACCCGACCCATGTGGGTTGGGTTGGGTTAGGTTGTACTTATGTGATGGGTTGGGTTGGGTTGGGTTGGGTTGAATTTTTTTTTACCCACCATGATGGGTTGGGTCAAAATATCCCCTCAACCTGACCCAACCCGACCCATGCACATCCCTAGTTGCGTTGTACCAAAAATACTTTGAATAAGCTTTTGGGTCTATATTGGTGACATGCCCTATATTGATAGTGCTTCTACTGCCATATATCAATTATACCGGGCAAGGGAATCAATTTTTTTATGAATTTAATCTAAAATTCTCTCTGCATCTCTTTCCCCTAGGAAATTTATTAATGAAATGTTAGGAATACCCTTTTTGTATCTTGCTATATGGAATTTTCTACTAATCACTTCCATAATCATTTGGCTTCAAGGTGCAAAGCTAGATCAAAAGTGGCCTAAGATATTTTTTCCATTTCCTGAGCATCAGTGGATTGGGGCATCCTAGTTCCTAATGACAATAAGCAAACCATATATGTGTGTTTTGATGTATTACTAGGGTAATGTTCTTTTCTTTTGTAATTTGTAATTTGCTAAGCTTCTAAGTTCCTAATTTGTATTACAAATGTTTATTTATTTATGTTTTTTATTACCACAAGCATGTAGACATCAATCAGCTTCCAACTTATGAAAACAACTGTATGTTTATATATATATATATGCGTGTGTGCCTATCAAAAAATGTGTTTATATAGAAAGTACAAATAATATGTAATAAGTTGGAATTGATGAAGTATAACATGAGACACAAAGTGGGATAGAGAATTTCTATTGCTAATAGTTGAGGAAAAATAAGAAGTTGCCATGAGAGAGTCTGATACCTTGCCAAGTTTAATTAATAACAAAGAGGAATTTGAGAGTAGCAAAATGATTTCAGTCTTAGAATGGAGAAAATGCTACTTAATCTAATATATATGCCCCAATTATTATATACTCAAAACGTGGATTGGCGCCTAATGTAACCAACAGATTTTCTAGCAAATCAATACACAGTTGACACATGTCTAATCACTTAACACTGTTAACAGTAACTTATCAAACGTAATAACGTGGAGAGGAAAAAATGGTAGAAGTTCTCCTCCCATTGACCCAAAAAAAAAAAAAAAAAAGAGAGAGGAAAAAAATAGTTTCACCTCACTTGAAAAAGTGAACCATAGTAAAAATGTACCACTTTAGTTAAGTGTGCATAAGCTCTAAATTACTTCTCCTTGTAGGCCAAATCCATGCCTAAATTGGCTTAACAAAATCACAAAATCCAACTTCAAATGTTTTTTTTTTTAATTTTTTTATTCATTTTAAATGATGACTTGGAATTATTTAAAGTTATTTTAAATTTCTTACTATTATTTTAATAAGCACGTCAGCTTCAAATATGTCAATTGTGTACACTGTGTACCACAAAGACACTTTCTGTTAGCGAGATGATGGTAGTGACTTTTCAGTTTTGGGGACACCAAAAAAAAAAATTTTGGGGACAAAAATAAAAATTCAAACTGATATACATCTTCATGGCTTCACTATCAATATGTTCTTTTGGGCCCACCTTAGAGTCGGTCATTGACCCAAAAAAAAAAAAAAAAAGAGAGAGAGGAAAAAAATAGTTTCACCTCACTTGAAAAAGTGAACCATAGTAAAAACATACCACTTTAGTTAAGTGCGCATAAGCTCTAAATTACTTCTCCTTGTAGGCCAAATCCATGCCTAAATTGGCTTAACAAAATCACAAAATCCAACT
>JAOXJQ010000672.1:0-11346 GCA_025762765.1 Quercus bicolor | reverse complement strand
TCGATAATCTTGTTTGTGTCATATCATCTTGAATCGTTAAGTTTAATCGTTTTTCTTCTGGGATAAATCTAGTTCTTTTATCCACACTCTACAAATTTATTGTTTGTGCCGTTAACGTTTGAGCCCAATCCGGTTTTGAAATCAATACAATTTCAGTCCTTATAATTGGCGCCATCTGTGGGAAAAGCTTGATCTAGGACAAACGAAATTTGGTTACAGCATTCACGATGAAGGAAGCAGGTCCACACCAGGTAGCAGCGGGGCCGCACCAGACAGATGTTGACCCACACCAAGTAGAATCAAGGGGTTCCCAGCATGGCAATCCACACCGGAGCCTTGAACGGAGAGAGGACCGTGAGGGAAGTGTACACATAACTCGTACCAGCAAAAGCCAGTCTCGAGGGAAGAGTCGTGTATCACATGCAAAGAATGACAGAGACATGCAACGTGAAATTGATGAATTGAAAAGAGATTTGTGTCACACTCGACGAAGATGTTCTCCACCCAGCTCCGAGCCTTCCTCTGACGAGACAGATGATGCTCGTTATAGACGGAGATCCCAAACCTCGCCTAGCGAGACCTTTTCCTATGAAAAGGAGCCTCGCCATCGATGTAGGTACAAAAGTCCGCCTCGTAGAGGCGTGGGGAATAACGCCATGAACAAAGCGTTAAGCCAAGTTTCCAAATCACCCTTCACAAGAAATATAGAGGACGCGAATCTTCCTCGGCGATTTCAACAGCCTATATTCACCTTATATAATGGTCAGACAGACCCGGTGGAACACGTTAGTCATTTCAGTCAAAGGATGGCTATCTACTCCAGAGATGAGGCTTTGATGTGTAAGGTCTTTCCATCAAGCTTGGGCCCAATGGCGATGAGATGGTTCAATAGTTTAAGGGCTAATTCTATCGATTCCTTCAAGAAACTTACCCGGGCTTTCGGCGCCCGTTTTATTACCTGCAGCAAGGTTCCTCGACCGTTGGGATCCTTGTTGTCTATGTCTATGCAAGAGGGTGAGACTCTTAAAACTTATTCAGATAGATATTGGGAGATGTTTAATGAGATAAAGGGAGAGCATGGTGATGTGGCTATAAGTACTTTCAAGGCCGGTCTTCCAGCTGAGCATGATTTGAGGAGGTCTTTAACTGGTAAACTTGTTACTAGTATACATCAATTGATGGATCGGATTGGCAAGTACAAAAGAGTAGAAGAAGACCAATTTCAGGGAAAAGGAAAGGCTATGGTAATCCCTCAGAAGAGGAGGGATTTCAAGTCAGACAGGTACAACAGTAACCGGCCTCGGAAAGAATTTGTTGGGCAATCAAGTTCTGCCAACACCTAGGCGGTTAATGCTGTGTTTCGGGAGCCGGTGCAACAGATGCTGGAAAAGATTAGGAATGAACCATTTTTTAAATAGCCCAACAAGATGGTAGGGGAGCCTACGAGACGCAACCAGAATCTTTACTGCCATTATCATCAAGATCATGGACACACAACTGATGATTGCAGGAATTTATGGGACCATCTGGAACAACTAGTCCAAGAGGGGAAGTTGAAGCAACTCTTGCACCACTCCAGTTGTTGGGTAGGCCAATCAGGCTCGGAGATGCGGGGGGATGCTTCTTCAAGACTCCTCATTGGCACAATAAACATTATTTTTGCTGCCCCGAGAAGGATTGGCTCTTGTCCATCCAGGGTACCATCAGTATCCCGATTTCCGGCCGAGGAGTATAGCTCAACATCTAAAAGAGCCAAGATGGACATCCCGTTGGTCTTGGGCTTTTCAGATGAAGACAAAGTAGGAACCATACAGCCGTATGATGATGCTCTGGTGGTCACACTGAGAATCGGTAGGTACGATGTGCGGAGAGTAATGGTTGACCAGGGCAACGCTGCTGATATAATGTACCCTGACTTATACAAGGGGCTAGGTTTGAAGCCTGAGCACTTGACAACTTACAGTTCACCTCTGGTGAGTTTTGAGGGGAGAATGGTCGTCCCAAAAGGTCAGATCAGGCTACCTGTGTAGGCCGGTACGGATGTGGTGGAGGTGGACTTCATCGTTGTAGATGTTTTCTCTCCATACATGGCTATTATGGGCCGTCCTTGGCTCCATACCCTGGGGGCAGTCTCCTCTACTCTACACCAGAAGGTAAAGTACCCGTCCGAAGGACAAGTTTTGGAGATAGTGGGAAGTCAGGCTACAGCCTGGCAATGCTTGGTAACGGCTATCCAACATCGGCCAGAGGCGGAGACCTCGGCTACCGCCGATAATGGTTTATAGCAATTAAAAGCCCCAGCATTACCCTTAAATGGACTAGCCGATGAGGCAAAATGTGAAGATCTAGAGAGGGTAATTGTTGCTGATGATCTGAAGAAATTCTTTCAGATTGGGGCTAAACTGCCTTCACGAGAAAAGGAGCAGTTGGTAGAATTCCTCAGAGAAAATGTCGATGTGTTCTCATGGAGTCCATACGAAGCCCCGGGTATAGATCCGAGCTTCATCTGTCATCAACTCAATGTGAATCCTTCAATTACTCCGAAGAGACAGCCATCTCGGCGACCATCAAAAGAGCACGCCGAAGCCGTCAGGGTTAAGGTGGCCAAGCTCAAGCAGGCCGGGGCTATCAAGGAGGTTTTTTATCCTCAATGGTTAGCCAACACGATGGTGGTGAAAAAGAAGACTGGGAAGTGGCAAGTGTGTGTGGACTTCATGGACCTCAATAAGGCTTGTCCTAAGGATCCTTTTCCTATGTCGAAGATAGACCAGTTGGTGGATGCAACAGCTGGTCATCCTCGGATGAGTTTTTTGGATGCCTTTCAAGGATATCACCAAATACCGCTAGCATTGGACGATAAAGAGAAGACAACTTTTGTCACCCCTATTGGAAACTATCACTATAAAGTGATGTCCTTTGGTTTGAAAAATGCGGGGTCTACCTATCAACGGATGATAACTAAAATGTTTGAACCACAACTGGTCAGAAACATTGAAGTCTATATCGATGATATGGTTGTGAAGAGTAAAGTGGTGTCCGAGCATGTGGAAGACCTTACGAGTATTTTTGGAATTTTGAGAAAGCATAAGCTACACCTCAATGCCTCAAAGTGTTCCTTTGGTGAGGCTCCAGAAAGTTCTTGGGGAACATGGTGACTCATAGGGGAATTGAGGTGAACCCAGTCCAGATTAAGGCCATTAACAATTTACAAGCACCTCGGAATCCGAAAGAGGTGCAGAAACTGACAGGAATGACTGCTACTGCTTTGAACCGATTTATCTCCCAGTCAGCTGATAGATGCAGACCCTTCTTCCATTTACTACATATATGGAAAGGATTTGAGTGGACCGAGGAATGCGCTGTAGCATTTTATCAGTTGAAAGAGTACCTATCTCGACCGCCTATCATGTTCAGCCCTGAGGTGGACGAGGTCCTGTTTGCTTACCTGGCAGTTGCCTCTCATGCAGTTAGTTTTGTCTTAATACGAGAGGACAGTGGCGTTTAAAGGCCAGTTTATTACGTAAGTTAGTCACTTCATGAAGCCGAGGTGCGATACTTATCCCTAGAAAAGGCCATCTTGGCAGTAGTCCATGTGACTCGCAAACTCCCACATTACTTTCAGGCGCATACCATAGTAGTCCTAACTCAGCTGCCACTCAAGTCTATACTTAGAAGCGCAGATTACAAGGGGAGGATTGCTAAGTGGGGCATGATCCTAGGAGTTTTTGACATCAAATACATGCCCCACACCTTTGTGAAAGGCCAGGTCCTCGCCGATTTAGTAGCCGAGTTCGCCGAGCTCCCAAAAGAAGCTGAGATGAAGCAACATGACATGGATGAAAAGTCGGTTGGCCTGATTTCCACACAGGATGTCTCATCCTGGAAAGTATATGTGGATGGTGCAGCAAATCAACTGGGAGCGAGAGTGGGGCTAGTGCTGGTATCCTCCGAAAAGATCATCATTGAGAAGTCCTTGAGGCTGGGATTCTCAGCTACTAACAACGAAGCAGAGTATGAAACTTTGTTGATGGGAATGAGTATGGTCTAGAAAATGGGTGGAAAAGTAGTGGAAGTATTCTCGGATTCAAGATTGATAGTCGGCTAGGTGAAAGGGGAACTGGAAGCCCGAGATGCAAGAATGCAGGAATATTTGAGTCAAGTTAGGAGTGTGCAAACAAAATTTGAATCTTTTAACTTGTCACATATTCCCCGAGGTGAAAATACCCAAGCTGATTCCTTGGCAACCCTTGCCACCTCTTCAGCACAGAATTTGCCCCGGGTCATAATCATTGAGGATTTGTGCACCCCCACCCCAGCAGGGAAGGACGTGCTTCAGGTTCATCAAGTCAACCTAGCGCCAAGCTGGATGGACCCCATACTAAAATTCCTTGAAAGTGACACCTTGCCTGAAGAGAAAATAGAAACCAAGAAAATATGGAGGAAAACTTCTCAGTTTTGGTTATCCGAGGACAAAAAATTGTACAAACGCTCTTTTCTTGGGCCGTATCTGCTTTGTATACACCCCGAGACGTCAGAGTCACTTCTAGAGGAGCTGCATGAAGGAATTTGTGGAAGTCACACGGAGGGAAGGTCCCTATCTCACAAGGACATTACTTAGGGATACTGGTAGCCAAATATGCTAAAGGAAGCGCAGGAGTATGTTAGGAAGTGTGACCAGTGTCAACGATTCGCTTCGAACATCCATTAGCCTGGAGGAATTCTTAATCCCCTTTCCAGCCCTTGGCCTTTTGCTCAGTGGGGTCTAGATATTGTAGGCCCTTTTCCTAAAGCATTAGGAAACAAAAAATATCTGCTGGTCGACAAGGATTATTTCACTAAGTGGGTCGAAGCTGAACCTTTGGCTAACATCAGAGATGTAGATATTAAGAGGTTTATCTGGAGGAATATTATGACGCGGTTTGAAACTCCACACACCCTTATCTTGGATAATGGCCTTCAATTTGATAGTAAGGCCTTCAGGCAATACTATTCAGACTTAGAGATAAAGAATAGATATTCCACTTCAGCCTATCCTCAAGGGAATGGGCAAGCTGAGGCCGTCAACAAAGTTATAGTCAATGGACTTAAAAAGAGGCTGGATGATGCGAAGGGAAAATGGGTGGAGGGATTGCCACCCATCCTTTGGACGTATCGAACAATGCCTCGACGGTCAATGGGAGAGACCCCTTTCTTAATGGCATACGGAGCTGAGGCCGTCATCCCTCTGGAAACTGGTTTCCCAACGTTAAGAACTAGTACATTTACCTCGGATGGTAATGATGGGGTATTAGAAAAAAGTTTGGACTTGACCGAAGAGCGAAGGGAGAATACAATGGTCCAATTGGCTTACTACCAGCATAAACTCAAGCAAAGTTATGATACTAATGTAAAACTGAGGCCGTTAGCTGTAGGAGATCTGGTGCTGAGGAAAGTTTTGGGAACCACCACGAATCCAGCTTGGGGAAAATTGGGTCCTAATTGGGAAGTGCCTTATCGGATTACTTTAGTAGCCGGAATAAGAGCCTATTATCTAGAAGACATAGATGAAAAGGCTATACTCCATCCATGGAATGTAAACAATCTCAAGAGGTATTATTATTAATAAAAGTAATCTAGTTTGGTTTTCTTTTAATTTATGTCAATCATACATCATGCGTTTCCATATCTATTGAAGTATTAAACAGAAACTAAGTTATGTCAGGTTCCTTGGACCACAAACTTAGTGGAAATTAATACCCTATGACATCTATTGAAGTATTAAACAGAAACTGAGTTATGTCAGGTTCCTTGGACCACAAAGTTAGTAGAAATTAATACCCTATGATATCTATTGAAGTATTAAACAGAAACCGAGAAATTAATACCCTATGATATCTATTGAAGTATTAAACAGAAACCGAGTTATGTCAGGTTCCTCGGACCACAAACTTAGTGGAAATTAATACCCTATGACATCTATTGAAGTACTAAACAGAAACTGAGTTATGTCAGGTTCCTCGAACCACAAACTTAGTGGAAATTAATACACTATGACATCTATTGAAGTATTAAACAGAAACTAAGTTATGTTAGGTTCCTTGGACCACAAACTTAGTGGAAATTAATACCCTATCACATCTATTGAAGTATTAAACAGAAACTAGGTTATGTCAGGTTTCTCGAACCACAAACTTAGTGGAAATTAACACCCTGTGACATCTATTGAAGCACTAAATGGGTTTAATGGAAACCAATACAGCCTCTTGTTATTAAAATGCTGGTGCCACATGAACTTGGGCATTTCAAAATAGTAAACCCTCAAGTTCCGTCCTCAGATCACAGGGTTCTTAATTATCTATTGAAGATATAAATCCCAATAGGCCTGTGAGCATCATTTAATGTATAATTGAAGTATTTTAGACCTAACTTTAACCCACTTTTGAACACTTCCTTAAGTTTCAGTTTATTAGAATGGATATATATACATATCCAAAATGTATCTATGTGACGTCATAGTCTTAATGGTTATCATCCATTTTGGCTAATAACGGTTAATATGTGTAAGTTATATTTTTCTCTTGTATAAACAAAGGCCAATCAAGATGAAACCACCCAAACTAAAATGACAAAATGAACAACACAAAAATGAGGTAAACAGCAACTCAAACAAATTTCAAAAAGTAAAAATGCATACTTCATTAAGATATGTCTAAAAACAAAAAAGAAAAAAGAAAAAAGAAGAAAACAACAAACAAACGGAAACAAAATCCCTTACAAAAGTTCTAATTGAATTACAAAATAAGGCCTTTTTTCAACTTAATTTGAAGCTTGGAAGTTTGGTTGGCTGGTTTGTCTACCTAAGAGGTAGTTACTCCCTCTTTGTCCTTAGCAGCTCCCTCAACTGGCATGACTGCAGAAGCCAAATCTTGCTGAAAGCCTTGAGAAGCAACCTCTGCCTCTGGAAAAGCTACAGCTTTATCCAGGGATGTTTCTGGTAAAGCACTGGTCTCTTTGGCTGGTTCTTGTTGGCTAGGAGGAGGAGGTTCCTGAAGCGATACTTCTAGATTTGGATCAGTAGGAATGGAAGTCACTTCAGCTTGAGTGGAAGGAGGATCCGAGACTCGGATTGCAGGAGGGTAGAACACATTCTTTGCCTTCCTCAACTCAGATGAAGCCTCAACCCCAGCTCGGTTAAGGGCTTCATCCCAAATTTGGGCGCAGTAAATGCAGCACACCACAGGGACCTCTGCCCTAAGGGTTTCCTCGGTCTCAACAACCCCGAGGTCATAGCCTTTCTGTTCGGCCACGTTCATTGCCTGCTTGGCCTCAACTTTTACCTTCTCGGCCTCCTTCCTGGATTTCTCAGCTTGATCCTTCAATCTTTGGGCTTCCTCCAGCTGCTTTTTAAGAACTGCCATTTACTCCCTGGCAACCTTCAATTCTTCATTTGCATCGCGTAGGCGCTTCCTCTAATCCTCAACTTGCCTTTGTGCACCTTCCAAGGCAGAATCAGCACTGTGGTGAGCTTGCTCCTCAGCAGTTAATTTTTTCCTTGCCTCGGCCAGGTTGTGCTCCGATATGGTCAATGTTTGTACAGCAGACGTCCGTTTCTTCCTTTCATCTTCTAACTGTTGATGACAGTTATTGAACATCTCATCCAGTCTAAAAGTGTTTTGGATAACCTAAAAGGAAAAGATCAACACCATGGTCAGTAAAAAGTGCACATCAGTAAGTAATAATTGCAAGTAAAAAAAAAAAAAAGGTTGACACTATACCATTCCCAAATATCTTTTATTGTTGAGGATGAGTTCATTCTTCCTTGCATTTTTTAATTCGGCCATGTCCCTTGGAAGCAACAAAGCCTCCTCTACGGCCAAGGCTACATGGCACCCAACGCCACCATTGAAGTCCCTAATTGATGCGTCATCCCTTAGGGGCTCTCCACCGTGCGTAAGGGCTGGCAGCCAAGCTTGTGGCTTAGGAGGTTGAGTGTCCGCCCTCTCCTAGCCCCGCTGTATGGTATGGCTGGTCTTCTGCTGCTTTGCAGCTCGCTGGGCCTCTTACTCTTTGGTCGAACGAGATTTTCCAGTATCTACCACGTCCTTCCCCTTCTGCTCCTTCACCTTTTCAAGTCAGCAGCTTCAACCTTGACCGGCTAAGGAGGTTATTAAGGACGTTGGTGAAAAGCAGGAGGAGGAGGAATCCGAGATTGGGCAGGTCTCCCCGATGCACTTTTCCCGGGCTTGTTCTCTATCAGCTCCATTAGACATTTTTGGGGTTTCCTTTGTATACCCATTTCGTCAGGATCATCCTCGAAATGTATAGTTTGATTAAAAACCACGAACTCATCCGACGAATCTATCAAGTCTACAACTTCCTCTGGATTTCTTTCTTCTTTTTCTTCTTCCTCTCCTCTGTCTTCTTCTTCTCTAAGGACGGGTTGAGATGCGAATGCTTCTGCTGAAAGACTGGCAACAAAAAGTGGCTGAGTGAGTGGAGTGTCTCTAGGGAGCGGGATACCCTTTGGAACGACGAACCCCTGGTAGGAGACGCTGATACGATGGAGCCAAGGATCACAAGCTCTAATTACGTATTTGGGAGCTTGAAAGGCGAATGAGAGAGGTGTGTATCTGAGGATCAAGTGGGCTGCTCGAAGTTGACCGTCAGCTTCGTTCACGTATATTTCGGCTCATAACACCCTATCCAAACTCGCTTTGTTGACTAAAGTGAGTTTGGGTTTAGTGTAACGCATATCTACAAATCATTGAATTAAAGAGAAGTTTCATGAGAAACCAGGGTATTGAAACATAGAATAACAAAAAAAAAAAAAAAAAGGATGTGTAAACCAAAATTGATGAGCCCAAGGCTATACTCCCACCTGGTGCTCCCTCCTCCGTTGGGCAAGGCAAGCCATCGTACCATTCCCTGGAAAAAATGAGGAAGTCCTCCTTTAAATTCTTGTTTGAAGTGGGAAGGCACTGAATTAGCCTTATGGTGGGATACCTCAATTTAAGGTAATATCCCTGCCCCTTCAAATGGTGCAGATTATACACCCAGTTTACATCATGATGGGTCAGGTTCAAGTTCATTCTCTCATTTAAAGCTTCTATACTTCCTAGGACCCTAAATATGTTTGGGGCACATTGTGTGGGAGATAACCTAAAAGACCTAAGGTAGTTTCTAGTAATGGTACCCATGGGAATGGTCATTCCCCCTTCTATGAAGGCGATCATGGGAATGACCACCTCCCCTGTTCTCTTAGCGCCAGCCCATTCCCCCTGGGCAGCGTACCTCATACCCACAGTTGGTGGAATCCTATACTTGGCCCGGAAACTTCTTATACCCTCCTCGGATTTAACCAGATCTTCAAATTTACCCATTTTCCTAAGGGGTTTCGAAGAAAAATTAACAAGTTTAAGATGAAAATTAAAAAAGGTTTTAAGAAGACTTACAGGTTTCAAAGAGGGTCCTCAGCCAAGAGTCTAGTATTTGTAGACGCACAGGGAAATGAAAGAAAGTGACAGGTTCAGTGTATGAGCTCTAGGATTGTGTGATTGCTGAAAGTAAGAGAGAGAGTTGATTTGAAAAACTATTTATAGTGGCTCAAAAGTTACAAGCGGGAAAGTTCCTACTCGTAAAACAAGAAATGCCTCCCACCGTTCGATTTACATCTTACCGTTGAACGTGGGAGACAGGGGCGTCGCCAAAATTTAATGCTAGGCACGCCTTGGATGCCGAAGCGTAAGGAGCGTATCCAAAGCATACCAAAAGACACGAAGGAGGTCAGGAATACGGAGTAAAGCCAAAAACAAGATGGGATAAGGACATCAAAATCATCGTTTTCTTCCAAGGAGTCAAAAAGCAAGATTTTGAGAGGCTATTGTGGGGGCCAGTTAATCAAGAAGTATTGTTAAAAGTGGTATTAACTGGGCTTATGGCCCTATCCGAGGACGTTAGACCATCCGAGGAGACCCCAATAAGGCTATGAGTAGAATAAAGTTAAGAAAGGAGTAGAGGCAATGTGAGATGGGTCCAATAAGCATCCAAGGAAAAAAGTATTCTCGGCAACATGTGTCCGAGGCGAATCTAAGTGCCTTATCATCACGGACTTACTACGGGGTTACGTCATAGTTGAGGGTAGGACATTGGACCAAGGATAAGAATAGAAAGGCAGACAAATATCTTCAAAGACTACGACCTTCGCATTAATTGCCTCTCAACCAACTCTCCGGCCGCATTAATGTGGAAGTGATGCCTAAACAGTGATCAAGCAGCCTTACAGCTATTGGTTGATGGTTCCAGGAAGTGTTGGATGGGACAGGAAGGAATCCCCCTAATCTAACATACACATGTGTGGTAAGGATGACACGAAGATTGCAGTATATAACCTGGAAGAATGCACTGAAAGCGACATCGGAACTCATAAACAATTTATGTCTTGAAGAAAACCATATGAAACAAATAACTTAGTTTGTTTCGAGGATAAATTCGATAATCTTGTTTGTGTCATATCATCTTGAATCGTTAAGTTTAATCGTTTTTCTTTTGGGATAAATCTAGTTCTTCTATCCACGCTCTACAAATTTATTGTTTGGGCCGTTAACATTTGAGCCCAATTCGGTTTTGGGATCAATACAATTTCAGTCCTTACATTTATATATTTTAAGATCATTATTTCATTTGTTTTTTTTTTTTAAAGATCATTATTTCATTTATATTTGAAAAAAAAATGGTAATGATTAATACCTTGATGCTACTACTTAACAATCCTCTTCCTCGTTTTGTTCTTCCTCCTAATCATTTCAGATCAAGCTTGTGGTGATTGCGTTGCCTGGTTTATATTAGGAATTACTTGGTTTCATAAAATTTAAAAAAATAAAATAAAATCAAACTCAGCTTATTTTAACTCTTTTTCAACATCAAATATTCTTCTTCTTTTTTTTCCTTATCCTCACACCAAAAAAAAAAGGTAAATAAAACAAAACAAAATAAGGGTGGGTATACCTAACTCATATGGTGAAATCCTATATCCTTGTTAGCTTTGAAAGTTGGTTCAGAGAATCAAAGATTCAAAGGTTTTAGCACTCATAATCTAGCCAAAATAACCATATACCACTGTTTGGAAAAATATTTAGCAATATACCACTATTTGTGAAATATTCAGCAATCTATCACCTTTTTAAAACTCGAATTTGTGAAATTCAAATTTGTTGTGTAACTTTAGTTCTTTGAAAAAATAGCCTTCAATTTTTTCATGCTATTTTTTATAGAATTCAAGTTTTTGGAACTCGAGTTACATCAAATAATTTCCATGGAATTCGAGTTTGTGAAACTCGAGTTCATGGCAAACTCGAGTGTCACACAGTC
>JAOXJQ010000663.1:0-11346 GCA_025762765.1 Quercus bicolor | reverse complement strand
TTTTCCTTTATTAGTTTGGATGGAGCATGTTCCACCAGACATATATCCGTTTGTAATTTCGGACCTTTAGTTTCTTATTAATACCACTCGTTCTTGATTCTAAAAAAAAAAAAAAAAAACTGGAGGTTTTGGGAAGTTGTCTTTCTCATTATTGAGGCAACTTAAAAAGATTCTTATGTCATGCGCTGACCCTTCTCATCCAACACACACAAATGTGAATTTAATGTCAAAATCACATGCGCACATGCAATTCGTTGTTGTGATCCCTTTCTTTCCTCTGTATGGGTGTTGCTCATCAACTAATATCAAATGGTAAGACCACGGGGATGTGAACCCCATTAATCGTACCAATGCAATCCTAACCATTGCCACAAAAACACCATTTGAAATTTGATACATGGCATGACCATAAAAATAAATTGAATAAAATCAAGTCAAGATACCAAATTCACAAAGTACCTTAAAATGTGGCTAATATTGTTCTAAATCGCGAATATGTGGTGACATGTTAGGAAATGTAGGATCAGTAGGCTATATAATGTCTGCTACCATAACAGTGGCTAACAATGTAACTACCGTGGCCACGTGTCAATGCACTATTTCACCTAAATGCTGAAATCTATCCTGCACCATTTTATTACCCATGCTATTACCAAGTACCACCAATGTCATTACCACTGACTCTTCCAAGCAAACTCTTTTGATATCATCATATCCATTCTGAGTGCGCAATGTATTACATAATTCTTAAAACACATGACTTAATAGTCTAAAGACATTGCAACATTTCTACTCATTTCCATTTAAAATATAATGTACTCATTCATACCTTGTTTGTATATTTGTATGCATTGATACTTTATTCATATAGATCTCCATGTAAGCTATTACACTTGCACACCCAGCTAAATATGCTGCAAGTACAATGTCGTCACTCATCTCAAAGTCTGCGTCCCTGCATATGCTACTGACTTTAATTGCATGTACAAAATCTGGAGTTATACTATAATATGTACGCTAAAAACAATTTGTTAAACTTTATTAAACGTTTATTAGTACTAGGCTAAAAAATGTGGTACCAATAAATTAACAGTCCTAAAGCTTGGGCAACAGTCTAATGTCTATAAAGTACCCTCACCAACTCATGCAAGTAGAGTATTTGAATTGAATTTATTGTCATGTGCTTCCATGATCTGATGACTATGCTAATCAACTAGCTGCCAAACACCCAAAATAGATACCCCACTTAAATTTGGTTTGGATTGGTTAATTTTAATATGATCATATAGAGCTAAGCATATGCTTTCATAATTTCATCCAAGTTATTAAAAATTGTATATTCAAATCTAGAAGAGAAAGTATAGAAACTTACTGGTGCTAGGAATCAGATGAGTCGTTTAGCAAATCCATCATTTTGTTAGTTGTTTTGAAATTTTGTTGGCTAGGAACTAGTGCATCCAACTTTTACCTGCACAAATGAAGCCTGAGTCAATTCAGCATAATGCAACAATTCTGGTTGAGCATAAGAAGAAACAAAAAGAAGCAGCAATGAAAGGGAAACAACCATTGACAGAGTAAGAAGAAATATCAATCAAGTTCATTCATTTTACAATACCCTTCCCAATTTAATACCCTGATAGCACATTAGTCCAATACCCATCTTCCTAACTGTCTTCCCAATCCAACTATGTAACCACCTCGCCAGCTAAGCCATCCAACTCATCCTAACTAACTAACTCCATTGTACTAATTCTAATACAATACTATGCTAATGTAGGCACACCTCCAATATAAGTATATATACACTAAAGTATAAGTACACAATGCTAGTTAGGCAATTACAACACCATCTATAGTACAGTTACATTGTACACTCTAGCAACACTGACACAACCCACCTCATCAGATACACACACATGCCCCATCAACAACACATGCACACCTGATCAGCACCACACGCACCCATCATCAACACCATACGCATACTTCAATGTTTTGTCAGCATACTTTAATGTTTCAATTTAGTTATTATTTTTCTTAATTTTGCTATTACATTAACTAAGTTTTGAATTAGAATTTGGAAATATTATTATTTACTAGGCAGCACTAGTAGCTGACAAAATCACTTTCCAGTTCTATCTTGTTTCATAGATTATTGCTTGCAACATAACAAAATTTCTTTACTATTATTATTTTATAAACACTGCACAGAAATGGCTCAATTTTTTAGAACTTTCTTCCCATGTAAATGTCTAACAATTCTACTTAGCACTTTGCAAAAAGTAAGGATATTCATTTTCTAGTTCCTGCTTCTTCCATTGTTAACTATAACTAATCAAGAGGAGAATATATACTTCCTAATATGCACAACACACACACACACACACACACATTCCATTGCAAAAGTTGTCTAGGAAAAATTTAGTCATTTCTATGGAACATATCCCTTTCTTTCTCAATGGACTATTTAAATCAAACTATCTAATAATCTGCTTTAGAAGCCCTTGGTTAGGGTCTAGTAAAAGTTTCCTTGCTACTTCCTGCTTTGATATGTTTACAAGTATGGAGGCAACATGCTCAAATGGATCATCTAGTAAATATACAATGAAAATATCAGACCAACATTGTGGGATAAAAAAACGAAATTTCAAATTTGCAAACCAAAATATATATATATATATATATATATAAAATAGAAAATAAAACATTAAAGACAATAAAATTAGAACATTTTTAAACAGCAGTACTCTTTTTCTGTGAACTTCAATGAGGAAAAATCTAATAATCATGTAATCTTCAACCAGAAAGATAAGGCCCAGAAAATGAGGTCAAAAAATTTAGAATTTTTAATACTTTCTATGACATTGCCAACATTTAATTGCCTTAAAACAATAACCTAGTGGTCTCAGGACAATCTAGAAACCTTTTGTGGAAAAACTTTTATGTATAACTATAGTTATTCTCTTCCATTGTTATGTTGTGTACGAACTGGGAGTATTACCAGTACTCAAATCTAGTACCACCACATGGAACAAAGTTTATTCACCAAAAATCATATATTCATATGAAACAACTTTGAGTTGAAAAAAAAAAAATTAATGAGTCAATACACAATTTGGTTTAGTAAATTAGTATAACCCTAGCCACATCAAATTCAAAGAATAATGATAAGCCAAATTATGGATCAAATCCAATATTCAACTGTATTTGAGGATTTCAAATACCCAATGTTAATCAAAACCTGAAATCATCAAATGCCTAATGTTTCCTATGTTTGATTGTCATATATATTCTAATACTGAAAGGTAAAACTGGTGAAACATCCAAAAAAGCCAAAAGATATGATGATATTTAACATCTGAATATGCAGCATGCCATAGAGAAACTGAATATGTGCTTATGTGAATAGCTTAATAACCAAAAAGCAAAACAAAAGAGGATGAATGCACATTGTTAATTACTACTACAATAGAAAAAGTATCGAACAGTTACATACACACCCATGGTAAGCATAGTTTCTACCAATAAAAAAAACAAAAAAATAAAGTGCAACAGGTACATAAAGAAAATCCGATTACTACAACACCAAGCCTAAGCAACCCTATCAAGACAATCCCCTTTCCTTCAGAAATGAAATTGAGGGTTCATTTGGTACTGTATCTCTAGCCACTTTAGCTGGACCTCCTTTTGATGATGTTATGCTACAAACATGTTCCTAGCCTCTTGGTTTCCCATGAAGAAGCAAGTGTTGAACATATGAAAGCGATCACCCGATTACATCCCAAGAAGAGTCAACACCATATCCATAACTACTTGAATCTCAGCAATTGCTGTGGAAGCAAATGATGTATGAGTACATACACTTCTACTTTCAACAATAACATCTGAGATGTTCTTTAAAGTGTTGGACATTTCTTGCACAATTGAATGTTTTTTTCTTGGTTTCTTGCAAATTCCCCTAAAAAGGTGAACACCGCTTGCCAAGCCTTTCTCCTTATTCATTTCGGCAAACCTTTGTTTTTAAAGGTTGATGCCTTGGGATATGCCTACATGTGTACAACCAGTAGTTAGAACACAATATAGTTGTAGACAATTGAGTTTTTTACAATTATGTAAAGTGAACTAACCTCAAGCTTTCGGGTCCACCCCTCATCACTAGCCTTGGTTTTTCCAGTTACAGGATCATAACCCAACTTAGTCTCACGCTTAAAAATCTCCTTCCAAGTCTTCCACTGTTTTCTCAGATAATCTCATTTGTTTTTAAACTGCGTGTGAGTCACCACTTTTCTCATTTCATCCAATTGTTTAATCACTGCATCAACCCGTTCCCTTCTCAAATATCCTCCATTCCTCTTGCCATCTAGGACTTGAGCAGCACACAAATCACAAAAAGCTTTTAGTTTTGTTGGATCTTTCCACCTAGTTCTCACATCATTATCAGCGTCCTTCGATTTCCCCTTACCCATTTTTGCTACAACGGAATTTTATACTCATTGAGGCATTTTGACAAACAGTTCGTGTGCATATCATAATCGGTTACACATGCCCACATGAAAAATGCAAATTAAACTCATATAGTCCAAATACAACATAGACAGGAAGAGAAACACACAAAATTACATGAAGGAGAGAGAAACCAACATACTAGTGTCATGGAAAACACAAAACCATACACAAACATTGAACACAAAAACCACAGATTAATTTCATGGAAAACACAAAAACCACACACCAACAGATTAGAGAGTATGAGAAGTTAGACACAACTTATAGATAAATGCAGAGACCTACAGTGGCGACAACAACATCCCAAGCGAAGAGAATGTGGGCTCGAGCAAAGGAAGAACAGAGGGGTTCGTTTGTTCCGCTTACCGTGTTTCCTCTGTTTTGATGGTTTTTTGGAGTGTGGTGGGTAGGTGCAATTCATTTCAGAAGAGGACAGAGCATTCACGTGCATTAATTCCATCTTTGGCACATCAATCTTCTCTAAATCATAATGACGTAGAACTAAGGAATTAGCCATTGGAGATGAGCACTTGCACGGTGTTGTTGATCCTCTGCTTCTGTGTGTTTTGTGGGTGATCATCATATGGGTGTAATACTGAAACGGTGCATTCAGATGTGGGCCATGAGAACAGTATACGGACTGAAGAATTATTGAAACGGTGCGTTGAGGAAAAAACAGCTACGCGTTTTGGGCATTTTAGTTCTAGGTACTATAGCCGTGGGTCCCACGGACTGAAAATGCCAAACGTTGGAAACGCTGTATCCAAACAAATACGAAGTGTCCTTACTACCTAGGTTATGATTTGTGAATATGTTGAATGCTTAATCTCCCCTCGCATGCTAGTTGAATTGCTTGCTCAATCACTCATATTCAATCTACTTTACACATTGTTTGAGTACTTTATTGTTTTTCAATCTACTTTACACATTGTTTGAGCACTTTATTATTTTATCTTTCAATTAGGCAAGTTGGCTCTCTACTCTAATTGAGTTAAAAATAAGTAAACTTCATATGATAAAATATTAGGTGGATCCTTGAATACCTAGTGTTTTTTTCTTTTAATTTCTCTTAAATTGATTCTGCTATTTTTAATCGTAGTTTCAATATTATCTTGTTTTATCTTTGGGTGGGAAAAAAAAACATACAAACTATTTTTATTTTTTGCTTAATAATAGAGTTTTTTATATTAGTATCAATCATTCCCTATAGATCAACTTCGAACTTATCAATATATTATTACTTGCAAAAAATCTACACTTGGATTTGCATTATTTTCATTGCAACAAGTTTTTGGTGCCGTTGCCTGTAAATGTGCATTCTAAATAGTGAACATTGTGTTTTAATTTATATTATTTTCAATAGTTTGCTAGATTTTGGTTTGGATTAGTTGTTTTTATTTAATATTTTATTTTTTATTTTTTTATTTTAGGTACTTAATTATTCTTCTCAAGGAGCAAAGATTGGGGGAATTGATAAATTTTGCAGAACACCTATTATAAACTTAAGTTTTTGTTCCAATTTGTGTAAAGTTACTCATTTAATTGTGTATGAGCATTTGGCAACGTGACCATACAAAACGACTTTATAGAATAGAATTGGAGCAATTAATTGTTGAGTTACCTAAGCTTATAAAGAAATTTTTGATAATTTGTCCTCCATGGCTGATGATTAGAGTAACCAAGGGAACAATAAGTACCAAAATGGCAGAATGATCAGCCTATCAAATCCCTTAGGGATTATTTGCAACCTACCAGAACCAATATACCTTCGTGTATGATGTTCCCTCATGTTGTGGGAAACTTTGATATGAAATCGGCTGTGATTAAATTACTCCCTAAGTTTCATGGGCTTGATTATCAAAGCATGTATTTGCACCTTAAGGAATTTGATGAGGTATGTGCTACATTGCAATATAGCAATATTATTGAAGGGGAGATTAAACCCCTATACACACAAAGTAACTTTTAAAGTTCTTGAATGTTTGTGGGTTTAGGGAATCATTGGAGAGCAATCCCAAATCTTCAAGAGGCCTTAGAGTGATCAAGGAGACTTGACCATGCGATTGGCAGCTCAACTTGCACATTTGGTAACTAGAGAATAGAAAGAATTTGAGTAACTAGTTGGTAGTAGGAGGCTGGAGGGCTTGAGTTTGTTGTTACTTCATTGCTTTGAAGGCTTTGTATATAAGATATACTGTAATTATTTTCTCTAGTGGTTAATTTGATGTAGTGATGCCCCAAAGAGGTTTTCCCACCCAGTTATCGGGTTTTTTTTTCTTTGTAAACACCTCAATATGTTGTGGCTATGTTTTGATTGTGTGGGATTGTTTCTATTATTTTGTTTTCAATGCTAATATAAACCCGTTAATCACACTAACAGTGAGATCTAATTTTATAGATTAGCCTAAAATTGACAAAGCCGTAAAGTTTGGGGTCTAAATCATAACCATAGTTAAATTTGGTAGTTCTCATAAGTTTACAATATGAACCAGAAAAACATGAACGAAAAGCGTATTATAAATAAAAGATCATTCGTCTATCAAAAGTTTTGTCTAATGACTCCTTCCGTAGTTTTAGAGATTGAGTTTCATATGGGCTTTCTATAACCAGGTTATAAGGCCCACTGACAGCCCACAATTTGTTCCATATAAAATTTGGGCTGCAATTCTAAGGTTAATGAGATTTGAGACCGCTCTGCTCATTAACGTAAGTTGCTAGCCATAACTGCCCTCTCCCCTCTACCCCACCTGTTTGTTAAATTGGCAGATGAGGGAGACGTGTCGTCCTAAGGCCACTTCGCATTTTTAACAAAATCATTCTTCTACCAAGGAAAAATTCCTGTTAAACCATATTTTAATTTTTAACAAAAAGCAGCTAACTTTGAAAATTAGAATAATTGAGTTATATTGTTTAAATTAGACTAAACCTGCATTGCTAATTTTATCAGAAAAATTGCTCCTAGTGATATATTCATTGGTGAAATTGCACCATCCCACTCCAACTCTGAACGAACCTTAATAAGGTTGTCACCTTGTTGCACACTATCAATTGCTTTGATATTACTTGTTAGGGAAATAGAATTTTCAGGGTACGTATTATAATTGAAGCCTCAATACAACATGCATGAACACCACTTAATCTAAAAATTTAAACTTAAGGGTATGGAAAAAATTACGTTATATTAATTCCTCAAGTTTTTATTTTTACTACAAGTGAGACTTTTACTCAACAGGTGAAACATCAACCGCACTAAGTTACTAGCATAAATAGAAATAAATAATTATATAGAGGAAAAAAAATAATTGCGCAAATGCCATCAAGAACGGATGTTATAAGTTGAAATTCAAATATATATATATATATATATATATATATATATATATTGTAGGCACACCAAAAGTGGAAAACCTTGGCAGTAACTTAGAATTGGTCTTACCCATATTCTTAATAAAACAACAAAAAACAAAAAGGCCAATGTCTTAGAATCCCGTTTCACCAGCTGCTGATTGTCTTAAATAACCAGGTTTCATACAGTATCTCAGCCATCACTACAAGATCTGACCCAGGATTTATCTTAGTGATGGGTAAATAGTGTGTTCCCAATCCATAAGAAGTATGACTACGTGCACCACAAAACTCTGTAGTCTTGAAAACAATTTTTGTCCATCATTCATTATCTACCAACGCATAATCATTATAAGATGCAACTAGCAATAAATTACAAAGATTAAACGTTTAAAAAAAATAAAATAAAATAAAAAAGACAGATCTGCTGATGCTCATTAAAAAAGCTTATTTAACGTGAGTCTATACATGTATCAGAAAAACAGAAATTATAGTCCGTACCAATTGATGATAAGTTGATAACAAATATAGTTCAATTTTCTCCCAAGTGGTGACATGACCAAATAAACCTTCTCATTAAAAATAAATAAATAAAGGAAAAAGGATGATCAGATCACCTTAATTCATCGTTGAAGGTTGAGACTATAAGACTGAGAGAAGGTTTGTGCAGCAAGCCAGCAACTCTTGAATAATCATAGTAACAAGAAAATCATATAAAGAAAACAAGGCTAATGAATTACAGTTGAACCACTCAAATAGCCATTTAGGCATTTAAATCTGCTTGAAAGTCTACAGACCAAGAGCAGTGAAATGCTGCTATGACAGAGTATCTAAGTTATCAAGAAAGCTGTAATACTGCACCTCCAAAAAAAAAACAAAACAAACAAAAGACCACTAATTTCTATATAAAAAAATTCACAGAAAACTGTAGACAGTGAAAAAGATTAGTGGCCATTACAAGTAATAAATATTGCCTGGTGACTATTTGCCTCAGCCCTTATACCGGTACAGGGAAAAATGACAGTAACCACTGAAATTAAACAAGAATTGAGCAAACAAATCTCCACTTACCTAAAATATCATGGGAGAAACAATGGTGTTGGAAAACCTCCAGGTGAATTGATATGAAGACATATACTTTCTTTGACCATTTCAAAAGAGAACTTCACAAACAAGCCAATGAGCCTAAGGACCTCTGAATCTAAGTTTTCGGTTGCTGAGAGACGTGAGTAATTAATTCCTGTCAAGAAAGGGAAAAAAATTAGTATGCCTTCTTTTATGGAGAAACCATGACAATGAAGAGTGACACCATTACCTCAGAAAATCTAACATGATCATGATGCAAATGAGAAGTTTTTACAATGGTTTCCCACTTGGTTTTAGTGGAGGATGTCTTAGGATCCTGCTTTTTAGGATTCACTTGACTGCCAAGATTTGAAAGTGAGAACAGATTACTAGAGGAAATGGAAGGCAGCGTACGCCAAAGCCAAGACTCAGAAGGTGATTTTGGTAAAGGAGGGGGAACAGTGGACTGTACAGAACTAGCATCCGCATTTCCTTGATCATCTCCTTTAAGAATCTGATGACTTTCAATATTTAGATTTCCTTCAGTAGTCACTTTTGAGCATTCCAAAGACCTAGATCTTTCAAT
Source organism: Quercus bicolor (assembly GCA_025762765.1). Taxonomy (NCBI): domain Eukaryota; kingdom Viridiplantae; phylum Streptophyta; class Magnoliopsida; order Fagales; family Fagaceae; genus Quercus; species Quercus bicolor. The sequence continues at coordinate 1,844 of JAOXJQ010000663.1, read as the reverse complement.
AAGTCCTTGATCCTGTCCAGAGCCTTCCATCCTGACCTCTTGGCCTTTCAAATTTGATATTTCAGACTCGGAAGATAAATCAGCATCACCAGACCCATCAGGTTCTAATATGCTTCCTTCCATCAAAACATCTAGGCATTTTGAATGTTGGAAAACAAATTCTCCAGTAGCAGTTTCTTCCGGCTGCCTGCTCACTAAAGACGTATACTCACCAGCGGAGTCCATACATCCCTTGGTATCTGAGGAACTTGAGTTTAAAAATGATTTTTTTGCAATATTTACAGTATCTACATACAATGTCTTCTCAACTGCAGGGCTCATTGAACCTGAAGCTTGTTTATCTTTGTCACTGCCTTCAATATTCAGATTGAATCTGTTCGCTTTACTATTTTGAATTCCTTTGGGAATGATAGGAAACCTGACTCCACGAAAGGGAGACTGAGATGCTTCATTCCGGTAGGGAGACACTCCAGCACCCCATGAACGCCTGTAGGGAGATAACCCACCTGCTGTTGTATGCAGTTCCCCTGAACGAGTAAACCGACGGGATTCACCTGTCTGCTTATTCCCAACTGTTTTTTGCAGTTCCCCTGAACGAGTAAACCGTCGGGATTGACTGGTCTGCTTATTCTCAACGGTATTTTGCAGTTCTCCAGAACGAGTAACCCAACGGGAATGAATGGCAAGCTTATTCTCAACCTTCTGCAGTTCACCTGATCGAAATCCATTGGCTAATTTGGACTTACTAACATTATCCCAAGCATGCTGAAAAGAGACAAGACCACAATCAATGAATCTGAATTGTGTTAGTTATAGCAAGAACACTGAATGTTAAGAGAAAATGGAAATGGAAATGCTCACCTTTTGAGCAGTTTCATTGTGAGATCGAATATAAGCAGTTTTTCCTTGTCTTACAATGTCACCGGTAGAAGACACAGGACCCTGGGTAACTTTCATCCCCGGCAGTGGATTTAAGAGGCACAAAGAATTCTTAAGGCGTAATCGTGTGAATAACCCACAACCTTTAGCTGAAATATTGCCAGAATTGTCATATTCACTGTCTTCATCTTCGCTTTCCTCTTCCTCTTTATTTTGGCCATATACTGTTATCATGTTAGACTTGTTTTGATTACTTAAAGGCTTCCTATCCCCACTAACCACTCTATTAACTTGTCTAGGTTGCTCATGTGTAACACTTGGCTTCCTTGAAGCATATTGAGGTGGCTCTAAAGCCATTGCCCTGGCTGCAGGTAGGAAGCGTCTCATCATAAAGTCTAGAGTTTGTGGATCTGTTGAAAAGTTTCCAGAACGTTTCATTTCCAGACCACCAGACCCGCTCAGACCATTTGAACTACAGTTCATGGAGAATGAATCCGTAGGAGACAACTTGTCAAATGCATCAGAATAAACATCATCATTTTCGTCCTCCAAATCGGAGCTCCCTTTCTCATTTATTCCCTCATTGCAGAACTCTGATTTGGTCGCTTTGTCCTTTGAAGAATGTGCTTTAATTTGATAACTAAGCCTATTTGTATCTTCATATTCCTTTTCCAAAGGCTTTTTCATACTATCAAAAAACCTTACAGGAGGAAGTTTTGGAGTAACAGATTTCTCCTCAAGAGGCTGAGGGTGAGGCTCAGGTCTATTGCCATCCTTGGCTCTTCCTGGGATCTGCTCCCAATTAAAAGGAACTGCAACAGGTTCTGTCACTTGATCCGTTTCTGATCCACAAATAGGAAGAGTAAATCGCCTGCTGCGCATAGGACTCTCAATTACTTTCCTATTCCTTCTATCTTCAGAGGCTAATGGTGAAGAAAATCGCCTCACAGACATAAGTGGTGCAT
>JAOXJQ010000660.1:0-11347 GCA_025762765.1 Quercus bicolor | reverse complement strand
TTTCTTTCAAGATGTCAAGGAGGAGTATCCCGGCCATATAACGTGTAAAATGCATGACCTTATGCATGACCTTGCTCAATCTATTATGAGGCATGAGTGCGTTGCAGTGGAATCCAGTAAAGATGTGAAGAAGGTTGAAGGCAGGACTTTTCATATGTTTTATGATATGTTCTCATCACGAGACATTTCTTTCAATGAGGACCTACATAAAGTTCGATCTCTACGCTCATGCCTTGGTACATTTAATCCTATATTCTTCTTAAAACAAAAGTATCTTCGGGCATTGGAATTTAAACATGTGGTTCCGGAAGTACTGAGATCAATCAACAAATTAAAACATTTGAGGTATCTTGACATGTCTCGGTCTAATTATATCAAAGTTTTACCTGAATCAACAACCTGCCTCTTGAACTTGCAGACGTTGAAACTAGATGAATGCGACTCTCTTTGTGCGTTACCCAAAGGTATGAAGCACATGAAAAGCCTTATGTATCTTGGCATCACCGGTTGTCATTCTCTTACTCGTATGCCTGAAGGAATGGGACAATTAACTTGCCTCCAATCATTGAGCATCTTCATTGCTGGCAAGAAAAATGGCTATCAAGTAAGTGAGTTGGAAGGGCTAAACCTTCGGAACAAGTTGACAATAAAGGAACTTGATAATGTTAAAAATTCAGAGGAGGCCAAAAGTGCAAATTTAATTGGAAAAGAAAATCTTCATTCGCTACATTTGTTTTGGCAGAGTGACCACAAAAGCCATGTACCGGACCATGTTGAAGATGTTCTTGATGGTCTCCGACCTCATTCAAATCTGAAAGTACTGTCCATAAACAACTATCATGGTTCAAAAATTCCAACATGGATTCAGGATTCAGTTCTTTGTGATTTGGTTGAGATTTCACTAATTTGTTGGGAAAGATGTGAACATTTGCCACCTCTTGGCAAACTACGATTCCTCAAGGTTCTTGATATAACTGGCTGGCATGCTGTGAAATATATTGGCAATGAGTTCCATGGAGACGGTGCAATTTCGTTCCCCTCACTGAAGGAATTTAGGCTCCAGGAGATGCGTGATTTGGAGGAATGGAGAACAGTGGCTGGAGGAGAAAATTTTCCCTGCCTAAGCAGATTAAATATCAGGGATTGCCCAAAGTTAGTTGAAATTCCTGTTATTCCATCCATTACAGGTTTGACTATGGGAGGGAACAATGCAGTGTTAATTAGGTCAGTGATGAATCTCACTTCACTTTCTTCCCTTGGGATTGATGACATGGATGAATTGACAGTTCTTCCGGATGGATTGTTGCAAAATCATAAGATGCTTAAATTTTTGTGGATTTCCAAAATGCCCAATCTCAAGTCACTGACTAATCAGTTGGATAATCTTTCTGTGTTGAATGAATTTCATCTTGAATGTTGTGACAAGATTGAAAGTCTTCCAGAAGGACTCCAGAACTTACATTCATTACGGAAATTGTACATACGGGAGTGTAATAATCTTTTGTCCTTACCAATGAATGGTTTGCAGGGCTTATCTTCACTACGGAGTTTAACCATTGTGGGCTGCAACAAATTCCACTCTTTGTCTGAGGGAATTCAATATTTAATTGCACTTGAGTCTTTAATTATCAACGGGGCTCCGAAGTTAAATTCATTGCCAGAGAGTATCCAACATCTAACTGCTCTCCGTGCTCTGCAAATCTATTTCTGTGAAGACTTATCTTCTCTGCCTAAGCAGATTGGATGCCTCACATCGCTTTCATTTTTGGAAATTTTGAAGTGCCCTAATCTAATGTTTATACCAGACGAGCTACAGAATCTTACGGCACTCAAAACATTCAGAATTCATCAATGTCCAAATCTGACGAAGCGGTGCAAGAAAGACAGTGGAGAGGATTGGCATAAAATATCTCACATCCCCGAGATTGCGATTTATTCATAGATGGCAACGCTGAGATGTTGCTAAGTTGGTCAACGCTGAGATGGCAATGTTAACACGCTTCAAAAATAGTTTATTTATAAAGGTAGCTTTCTCCCCTTTTTTATTTTTTATTTTTAATGGGTTTTTTTCTTTTTACATTTCTTATCTTATCAAATTGTATTTGGATTTTAATATGGATATTAATATATGCATTACTCTAATGTATGCTTGCAGTAAACTAAACCCATTATGCCTTCGGTGGATAGAGCAATTGTACATTTACCATCAATCTTTGCTTGCTATTGGTGTTCCGATTTTCTTCTCTTTTTCTCCAAAACAAAAAGGTTCAATTCAATTTTGTGACACACTTGTCATTACTATTTGTATATTTGTTGTATTTTAAAATTGCTATGGATAATCCAATATTTTTTTTTTGCTTGAGTTCTCAGAGATTTCCTGTTTGTCCAGTCTCAATTGCCATTATCTACTGTCTAGGTGGGTAGGTGTGGCAAGTTTGTTTAATGTTTTTATTTTTTGCAATTGTCATTATATATTTGTCATTTTTTTATAAAAATATTTTTAAACAAACTAAATGTCAAAACTCAACCCATTGGCACTCTATTTTTTGTTGACCCAAATAGCTACACTCATCCATAAAATAATACACTAAGTCTCTGCTTAACCAATCAAATACTTAAACAATCAGTCAATCACTATTTTTACCATTTTTTTTTTCTTGAATCTAACTTTATAATAAAAAGTTATTATAACATAATAACAATAACGATACATACACAAATGTAACAAACACTTTGTATTTTCTAATTATTAAAATTTATAAAGTTATATTATATTTATACGTATTTCTTAATTATTAAATTATATAAATTCATATTATATTTATACTATAAGCACATATATTCACACACACCACAATTTACACAAATAACATTATAAAAAAAAAATTCAAAAATAATGCACACTATTAGTATTATAATCAGTATTAAACACACATTCATATATATATATATATATAATATAAATTTATAATAAAGAGATACTCACAAACACTCAAATCTTTACTCTTAGAGTTTTAGATACCGAGATAGTCAAATAGAGAAAGAGATAAGATTAGATAAGATTCATGATACTAAGATCAAAGATCAGATCAGAGAGAGAGAGATCTATGACCTACGATGTTTGGTTTTGGGATGGGCAAATCTGTGTTGCTTGATTTTGGGTTGGGCTAATATGTGATTAGGGTGCAAAAGTATTTATATGATAAAATTAAACTAGTAAAAAAATATTTTATATATAGATAAATTTTTTTTTCCCAATACCCCTTGAACATGTAGAAACGCAATGGTATATTACCTTCAATCTTTGCTTGCTATCGGTGTTCAGAATTACAAACAAGTCAAGTAGCTCATAAACTAGCAAAAAAACATGCAAAGCAAGCAAAAAAGAGTTGCAACTCTCTTTAGCAAAGCAACAAGCCTCTTGACTATACCCACTAAATCAAACCTCTCTTTTTTTTCTTTTTTTTTTTGTATGAGTTTCAAACTTGAGATGCATAATTAGAAGCAAAACTTGAGATGCATAATTAGAAGCAGTGTTTTCCATCCCATATATAGAGGAGAAAATGGGCCAAAAAACCATATAAGTCAACCATGTCATTATTTCAGTCATACTAATTTTTTCTATGCTTTTTTTATTTAGATGATCAATAGTGGGAGTATGAAAAATAAGATTCAAACCACATGTACAGAGCACAAAAGAATGTCATATCAATTGAGCTATAACTTAAGAAAACAGTCATTTTCTTTTTCTTTTATTATTTTTAATTCTTCTACAATCATTCCCTCCCTTCTAAAAAAGCTCTACATTACCAAATAAATAATAACTAATTCACTTTTAATAATTCAATAATTACAAAGATGAAGAATTTCGGCCCTAAATATTTTTATTAAAAACGTTAGAATGTGTCAATTGAGCTATAAGACTCTTGGCAAATAAAAATCATTATGAAATCAAGTCACAAGAAAATCTTGAACATTAGCAATGCAAAATCACCCCATAAAGCTTGAACATTGTACGTCTTTAAATTGAAAAGGAAATAGAAAATTTAATAATTTAACCATTATTCTACCACCTTCGTATGCATGAGCGTAATAGGAGAATAAGTGATTAATACCATAATCAATTACCAATTTATGCCACAATCTTAAGCTAATAACTAATAGGAGAATTTAACATAACCATTATTCTAAAAAGTTTATTACATCATTCATATAAATACATATTCTTTTTTATCATAATATACAAAAATATTTATATCTTTTGCACTAGTGATAACTGAAAAGAATTTGCCTTAAAAATTGGCAAGAAAGTGAAATATTGTAAACCAAGTTAGGTATCACTGAAGTGTGTTTACTGTAATGGGATGGAGGACCACAATCCCTATCTTCAATTGTCGAAGTTAGTTACAACTTGGGTCATCCAACATCTCTACTACCGGAGCAAACTGCAAAGTCGAACAATAAGCAAGGATGAGATCATGTGCGAGAAAGTTCATAGATCAAATTTTAAATATGGATACACACTAACCTCATCATCTTCAAAGAACACTGCAATTGCACTGTTCAACGGAAACTCCCACTCTAGATTGTTCTCAAGCAGCTCTTTAAGTTTTCTCGTTTATAATAATAAAAGGAGAGGACATTACAATGTCTTAGTCAGCATAAAGCAACTACTTGCAATGAAGTGAAAGCTTAATATTCCCTTTTGGGAAATTTCACTCAAATGAAGGCTTAACAAACTCCTTTCCTATGGCCTTTGGACCAAATGACTTCAACCAAAGTGTTAAAATGCATTAAAACTAATGTAGCTCAAATTGAATGTAATGACCCTGACATAAAATTGAGAGTCAGACGCAAAATTTACCAGAACCAGCTGAAGCTACCATAGATTTTTGAAAAATATCAAATATTGACAACTATCGGCCTTTATGTCATACATTTCAGCCATCATCAGATGGCAAATGTTGACCACTATTGGCCAATTTGGCCTTTATCTCATGCATTTCAACCATCACTAGCCATTACGGGTATGGCATTGATATCACAAATTCATATCAGGCTATCGGTCACCTAAAACCAAGACAAATCAACCATTTTCCAAGGTAACCACCAAATTTTAACTCAACACTAAATATGATTTACACCCTTTAAGTTTGGGGTTACTATCATTTTGTCCCTCAACATCTTGCCACTAACCCACCAAAAATTACATCCTTTTGAATAAAAAGAGAAGAAATAAACCCAAAGCCTAACCTGAACACAAAAATCAACCCATCCAAGCACCATTGCCCAGACACCTCAGAGCCACCTAATCACCACTACGTATGGCCAGCCTAACCACAAACTTAAAGGCAAACCTAGGGGAACTTACTGCAGTCACCCTGTAATGATGTCATATTTGAGTGGATTAATAGCGAAAATGAGACAGACCACGATGGAAGGGGCACATTGACATTGATTTCATACTTGAGGGTGTAAATTACAAATTTTCATTGTCGATGGACAGCAACCCCAAACTTACAGTGTAGATGGTATTTTAACCTTGATTGTATGTCTCCCACTGTAAAGCATGGAGGCTGAGGTCATTGATTCAATCTTGTAAAAATACATGAGTTGTCTCTATCTATTAAAGATAAGAAAGTAAACATTCTTATTCAAGGAAAAAAAAAAAAAAAATGCATAGTTCAGTTTGCAAGATATCATCCTAAAACATACTTAAATTTTCAATATTCCAAAAATCTATTAAGATCTAGCTATCCAATATGAAATGAATCAAATGACACTAGAGATAGGAACTTGTAACTGGTAAGCGACAAAAAATAAACATTCAAAATCAAAATCATAAATGATTGAGTTGGAATTAAAAAGAGATTTTTATTTTTTTTTCTTTTCTAGAGAGAGAGAGAGAGAGAGAGTAAAGCAACATAATATGGGTTTTCAACAATTTTTGTAATTGTAAATAATGTGAACAAGATAATGTTTGGTTTTATGAATGAAGCAAATTTCCTTGACATGAATTTTTTGTATAGGCAAATTTATATGTTATATACATGTATCTCTATAAAGCCAGTTAAAGTAATAAATACATATCTAATTTGCAGAGTAGAAAATCCATAATCTTATGCAGGCCAAAACTGAGAATCAATTACCAAAGCCTAAAAAGAAAGTGTATAAGGAGAAAATGAAAGCCTGGCAACTAGCAAGTTGCCCCAAGCCCTAACCTCCAAACCAACAGAGAATCAAACATGAAGAAGCAGGATTAGTGTTCATACCCATGACAGTAGATGTCCATCAACAGATGAGGCATCTAGCATCAATGAAAAGAAGTCCTGCAATTCCATTCAGCAATTAGTCAACAATCTGTGAAGAACTTACCATTTCTTCTTTAACAAGTAAAAATGTTATGAAAGAAACATAATTCAATCAATGTAATTAAAAGTGACTAAACAATGATTTTTATTGGTTCTTAAGCAAGTTGCTCAAATTGACCAATAAATGTTGGTGAGTAGGTAAACAGTTCAATAGATCAATGAAAGCCTTGAAATCTGACTTGTAAATAAAAGTGATATCAACAAGGGGCATTGTGAATTTACTAAAATGCCCGTTAAGCATGGAAGCACAATCATGCATTTAAACAATGACTTAGTAACCTCCAAGAGGTACCTTGCAAAGATGGTGCAAAAAACAATCAGCAGATAACCATGAATCATCCAATAATGCGAATACCCTTGTTGCTGCATCACTGGTATTTGTATGATCTTTCTCAAGCCCAAATTTCAATTGATAGTAGATAACCTTAATGAATTGCATAGAATTCTAAAAGTTGTTAGAGCTTTGTATAAAACTAACAAAAATAGGACAATTACATTTATTGATTGTTAATCAGTATTAAATGAAGAAATAAAGAGCCATGTAGCCAATTAGTTGGCACTTCTTAGTGTTTCCAACCGAGACATCCAGAATTCAAATCTCTCTACTCCTAAATATTAATGCATCAAAAATTTCAATTTGGCAAATCAAACATGCTAGGAAATTCTATGCAAGTTAACTACAAATATTGCAAATACAGTCACAACCTAATTTATAAGGGGCTACATAAGAACTAAAACCTTCAGCAAGAAGTGGACTTCAAAGAATTAAATAAAATAAAAACTTTCGATAACACAAACATATAACCAAAGGCCAATTGAAACTGATTAGGCTTTTAAAAATTAGGGCAGACTATCAAACAACCTTACCCTTTCTTATTTATTAACGAAGGAACAAGGTCCTATAGTCTATCAAACAAAATGGCCCCACATTGACCACAATGATGAAACGAAAAACAAAATCACAAAAAAAAAAAAAAAAAAAAAATGACGGTCGAAGGCTTTGTTGCGTTGACTTGCATCTTGGATATGCCTTAATAGTTACATCTCAAGCTTAGTGGCGGCTCTAGGAATTGTTTCAAGGGGTCATTAAAAAACTTAAATTAAACTCAAAATTTTATAAAAAGAGAACTTGAATATATTAAGTTATTGACACACACACACACACACAAAAAAAAAAAAAAAAAAAAGCAAATACATGAAGTTTTACAATTTCCTTCTACAAGTTTTCATATTTTGAAATCCTTACATGATAGTTAATTATCAATTGTCATTATCTATTGTCAATGTGGGTTGGTGTGACAAGTTTGTATAATGTTTTTATTTGTATGTAGTAGTCATTATCTATTTGTCATTCTTTTTATGAAAATATTATAAACTAAATGACAAAACGCAACCTATTGGCATTGCATTAATTGTTGACCCACACAACCACTCATCCATACATATAAATAATACACTAAGGTTGCGTTTAGGAATAGAGTTTAAAGTCAGCTTATTCTACACTTTAGCTTATTTTTGCTGCTATTCAGTTTATTTTTGCGACTATTTATGGGTCCTATTGCACTTTTTGGTATTATTTATAGATCTCACTGTACTATTTCAGCTAACTTTTACCTTTCTCTAAAGTGCTTTCAGCAAAAAGTTTTCAATGGCTACTTAACAAATCAAATACTTAAACAATCAGTCAATCACTAACTTTACTATTTTTTTTTTCTTGATTCTAAATTTATAGTAATAAGTTGTTATAACATAATAACAATGACAATACATACACACATGTAACAAATGCTTTGTATTTCCAAATTATTAAATTATATAAAGTTATATTATATTTATACTAAACATGCACACATTCACAAACACCACAATTCACACAAATAACATTATAACAAAAAATAATTGAAAAATAATGTACACAATCAGTATCAAACACACACACACACAATTTGGATGGTCAAATCTGTGTTGTTTGGTTTTGGGTTGGGCTAATATGTGATCAAGATGTACAAGATTTAAGTTAGGGGGTGCAAAAGTATTTTTCTTTTTGATAGATAAAAGTACAGATAAAAAAAAAATTGTAGATCCATATAACAGTTATTATTCACTACTCATATTCAACCACCTCAGCACATTGTGACAAAGTTTTTTATTTATTTATTTTTATTTTTTTTTTATACAAGATAGAAATTCTATTCTAGCATGATTTAAATGTATATGTGTGTAAAACTCCCTCTTAGAGACTTGAACCCTAGCTCTTGCCCCCCATACTCCACAAGTATTTATACTTGTGGAGTGACCACCGTACCAAGGGTATACGGTAAGTATTTTTAAGAGTAAATTAAACTAGTAAATAAATATTTTATATATAGATAATTATTTTCCCAATACCCCCAGAACAACATGTAGAACCGCCCCAACCCAAGCTATCACTGCTTTGCATATTCAATCAGATAGTAAAATAGCCAACATTCTTGTAGCTCAACAAACACCTCCTGATGTTTTAAATGAAAATATCCAAGATTCAAATATCCTTCCCCCATTGTAACTATTGAATTAATAAAAAATAAAAAACTTGAATTTTCCTGTTATGTACCAAAATAATAATTATTATAATTTAACAAATTTTCCTTTCATTTACCAAAAAAAAAATTTAATAATAATAATAATATTTTAAATAAATAAGAAAAGAGCATTACCTTTGTGAATAGTTGAGTCCTTGTACGAAAAGGCTGCAAAAAATAGAAATATACATTTTAACAAAAATAAAATCCTCTCAACATTTCAAATAAAAAAAAAAATCAAATTATTAAGTATAAACCATATAGGACTCCAAGCAATATCATAATAACATGTTAACTATATAGCTACATACAACCATGATATCACCTATGAATTATTTCAGAAACGTGTAAAATTTTCTACAATAAATAGATATTAAAAAATTCCACAAAATAGCAACAAAGAATATGTTTGAGTCACCTCCAACAAAGATTATGCCGTTCTAATTCTAACAATGATAGTGTCACTATTCGATGACCAATGCCACAATTACTATAATGCTGTTTGCAATATCAAATAGCAAAATGATGCAAGACAGCCTAGGCTTCACCACCTAAGGGTTGTTTGGAATCACACACTGAACATAGATGCAATTTGCACAAATGAATATCATTATTCAAAAATAGTCTCAATAGTCTGCCTACAAAATAAATCATCTGGAGCTTTTATAGAGCTTCTAGGAAAATAAGAGATAAAGATAAACATCCATGAAACAAATCCTAAGCAAACTCAAATACTAATCCAAATACTAAACTAATCCCTACCTAAGAATATGAAATTTAATCTCTATCATAACTCAAACCAAATAAATAAAAACTTAAAATATGAAATAATACAATGAAAATCCAAAAGTAAATATTGAATTAATTTCTGGTTGTGCTCCTGCACGCAAAACCTACAAAGAGATTGATGTCCCATGATATAAAAGCACTGAAATAACCTCGAGTCAAAATACCAAAATTTTAGGAAAAGTCTTTTGCATGATAGATTACTCAAAAGAAAAGGTTTGAGTTCCAACCACATTTGTTCAACTGAATGACAAAAGTTGAGGAAATTCGGCAATTTGCACAATCAAAACCACAACTTTGGCCCTAGAGCATAAACCATAAAGTGCCATAGAATTCCTATGCAAAGTAACAAGAAACTATATGGATTTGAGGTACTTTTAAATCAATTAATATTCCACATGTTTTTGAAAATGAAGTTCTGAGCTCAAGGAAAACAATGATAATTTTGTGTATTTCAGGGCAATGTTTTCAATTATACCAAACGATTAAGTCAAGTTTTTGGCAGTGAAGAGAATCATCACATCATCTTCTGCATCTTTCTTTAAACCAAAGCAATGAAAGCATAAGATGACATGTGGCGCAAAAGGACCCAAAATGCCTACACCTTTCAAGTTTACTCACAACATTAGGACGGCGAGAACAAATTCAATCTCACCAAAATTGTTCAACAAATCAATGGAAAACTAGTAGCCAAATCAATACTTACAGCTTCAATACATCCAAACAAAAGGTTAACCAAAGCTTTCCACTGTAGAAATCCTTCAAGCGATTGTCCCATCTACCGAATTTTCACATGTCATAAAACCTAACAGCAATTTCAACATAAAGAAAGTTTTATAAAGGTCTACAAATACCAAAAATGCAATAAATGCAAATTGCAGCTCTCCAAGAAGTACATCTTCAGAACCTCCGCAATCCTTTATCAGCAAACTTTCTAACAATTGTGTCTGAAAAGATCAGTGGAATTTAAAACCCAAATCAGCAAATGCTAAATGCCAAAAAAATCTGTTGAGGTCATGTCTAAGTCTATAAGATCTCTTACCTTGTCAATATTCAAGGAAGTAAGTTCTTGCCCATGTATTCCTTTTTGTTTGATAACACAGGGAATTGATCTATAGTAACATCTTCTGCTCTGAGAATTGTCCACTGATGTTAAGAACTTACTAGACTTCATTTGCTCATCTGGTGCGTTCTCCATTGCTGTTTTAGGAGCGTTTGTAACTATCCCTGATTCACATGCAACAGTGATCTCTCCTCCAATGGGTTCTGCATGTTAAATGAATCATTTAAATTTAAAAGTTTATACAGAATTGACAATCAGAAGACGCAAACCATAAATTCAAACAACAACCAAGCCTTAGTTTCAAAATATAAACCATAGATTCAAAGTAAACAAAGAATCAAGATAACTGGGATAAAAAAAATTAAATAAGAATAAAATAGAATTGATGATCTAGGGTATCCACAATACCCAGTGAGTCCAATCTCATCCTCCACCCTGTTCTTGAACACAAGGACAGAATACCTTTGCCTCTCACTCTCTAGGGTATCCACAATAAACCTTGTATTGAAAATTAGAACTCCTTCTAAGAAATGGTCAATAATCTCTTCTTTGATGATAATTCCTCC
>JAOXJQ010000643.1:0-11347 GCA_025762765.1 Quercus bicolor | reverse complement strand
CTTGTGGTGGAGAGTTGATCTGGTCATGAGACAAAGAAGAAAAAAGAAAAGAAAGAAAAAGAAGAAGAAGATGGTTGTGCTTGACTTGTGGTGGAAAGGTAATCTGACCGTGAGAGTGAAAAAATGAGATCAAATGAAATGGAGAGTCTTGACATAAACGGCAGAGGAGTGGAGATGAGAGTGAAAAAATGAGATCAAATGAACTAGGATAAGGACAAAAGAAAAAGATAAGGACAATAGAAAAGGATAAGATAATAATGAAATATTATAGAAATATTATTATTTAAATAGAATAAATGAAAAAATAGATGAACTGATGTGGATGTTTTGAAAAAGTGATAGTGTAAAATAGAAAAAGTAAGTTTTTAGTATAAAATAGACGGAAAAATTTGGCCAGACTAATGCGGTTGCTAAGACGTCAAAGATGCCTATATTGCTCCTTGCATTTCACTAATTTACAATTAAAAATTTTAATATTATTTTTTTTTTTTTTTTTTTTTGTCTAACTTGAGGAATTATATCTAAACTTTCGGTGAAAATAGCCAAATATCACTTTGGCAAAATTTGTGGCAAACTAGCACTGCTTCGGAAATATTTAACAATCTACCACTTTTTTTAGTACTTAAGTTTCACAAAATCGAGTTCTAAATAGTACTCAAGTTCAGTGAACTTGAGTTCTTAGTGAGTCGCCAATATGGCACTACTAACCTGAATTTGTGGAATTAAAAAAATAATGTGGTAGTCAATATTACTGAAATCGAGTTCCTTTATAGTACTCGAGCTTCATACAGTTGAGTACCTTGTTTTTCTTTTTCTTTTCTTTTTTTCATTTTTCTACTTTTTGTTTCGTACAAAACTTTTTCTTAGGAAACGTTCACTTGTTTTCCGCACAACTACTGTGTTGACTCTATCTATATATACAGCTATATAAGCTATATGCCATTCTCATCCTTGACACATATCTAACTCAATGGCTTTCTTTGTTTGCTTCTTCCTATTGTGATCGTTGTGTCCACCAAACTAAGGTTGCCTATTCTCCAAAGCTTCAGCACTTTCATGAAACTTGTCAAGTCAAAGAAAATGGCAAGCATTTATGGCCAAAGTGTCATCCATTTTGGCCAAAAGAAAAGAAGCATGAATTTGGTTTGCATGTCAGGTGTTGTTCATGGCCATCTTCTTTGACAATTCATGAAGAACATTTAATGCAAGCTCTTGCATTTCTTTATGCATGAAACTTCTTGAATATCATGCATCTTCCTGACATAGGCAAGCAAGCCATTAAATGGTTTGTTGGCTAATGTCAAGCCACTAAGTTTGACTATTCAAGCCATTCCAACAAAAACAAAAAGTAGGAAAAAAAAAAAACAAAAACAAAACAAAACAAGGTACTCGACTTCACTAAGCTAGAGTACTATAAAGAGATACTCTATTTTAGTAATATCGAGTACCATATTATTTTTTTTAATTACACAAATTCCAGGTCAGTAGTGCCACGTTGGCGACTTACTAGGAACTCGAGTTCACTGAACTCGAGTACTAAAAAATTGCTAGATTGCTAAATATTTCCAAAATAGTGCTAGTTTGCCACAAGTTTTGCCAAAATGTGGTATTTGGCTATTTTCACCCTAGGCTTTCAGTACCTTACCAAAATTTCACCCCATCAGCAAAGAAACCCTGGATTTTTTCCCCCTTTGAATAGTATTTGTTAACAATTTTGTTAAGTGGCCGAAAAACAAACATTTTAGTTATGAAGCATCTCGTGTCTCTAAGACTCGAGTTCACTCAAGAAACTCATGTCTCAATGACTCAAGTTCCAAGAGGTGGTAAATATGACATGGATAAAAAAATCAATGTGAAGACTTGAGTTCGGATAAAAATTCACATGGAATTCAAGTCTCAATTCCTTAAAGGAAACTAAAATGCTATAAAAATCCTTAAGACTCAAGTTCTCTTACAAGTTATAACAATCTTATAATTTATTTTAAGAAACTTGAGTCTCTAAGACTTAAGTTCTACATGGATTTTTTATCCACATAAGCTTTGTCACTTCTTAGAATTCGAGAATTAGATTTTTTTTTTTTTTTAATAAGAGTGTTAGATATTGGGTGTACACATGCGAGTGAAGTCCAACATTGAATAATAATGAAAGGAATGAGTGATTAATATATCATAATTGAGCTCATATATGTTGGGTTTCAGTTTTTTAGGTTAAATATATTTATAAGTTATAATAACTAAAAAATTAAATGGAGAAAAATGCTATTGAATGTATTCAACGTTAGTGTTACTATTTATCTAAAAAAGAAAACGTTAGTGTTACTAGAACTACACTTTCACTAACGTGTGGAAAATTAGGTGGACAAGGTTTTGGGGACCCATGAGCTTTACTCTACTAAAACTATACTTTCTTGGAGAAAACTAGACACTATAACATGTAGAAAGTTTACACTTTCTTGGAAAAACTAGATGGTGGACAAGATTTTGGGGACCCATGAGTTTTACTTTACTAGAACTACACTTTCTTGGAGAAAACTAGACACTAAAAGTCTATAACGTGTGGAAAGTTTACACTTTCTTGGAAAAACTAGGCGGTGGACAAAATTTTGAGGACCCATGAGCTTTACTTTACTAGAACTACACTTTCTTGGAAAAATTATACAGCAGACAAAATTTTGAGGACCCATGAGCTTTACTTTACTAGAATCATACTTTCTTGTAAAAACTATACAGTGGAGAAAACTAGACACTAACATGTGAAAAGTTTTGCCCAACGTAAAGGAGGCTTTAAAGACTTTGGAAAAGAAAAATGAAATCTCCAAAACTCTCTTTTAAGACTTTAGATGTTCAAAGTCTTTGGATTATAAATTTGTAATTTTCAAAAAAAAAAATCATATAAATTGAATTATCGTTATTTGAACAGTTAGGAGTTAAGAATTATCGTTTTGTATTTTGATTTTGATCACAATGGTGGCAACGTAGCAACCCCATTATGGTTAGGAGGCATTTGATCTAAATTGGGTTTTTGAATAAGGGACTCAAAGTTTTGGTTATTTTTCTTCAAATTTGATGAGTCTTTCAACTAAATATTATTAACATTTTTGTTTATAGGTGTTATGTTGATTGTGTCAACTAATTTAGGTAATTGAGAAGAGAGTTGGGAGAATTCACTACCCTAAGTGTTGAATTCCACAAAAATTTGGCATTGGCGGTACCGAATTAGGAGGAAGAGAGGAGAGAAACTTTGGTAGCAAATTTAGTACTTCCTTTCATATTACTATGAGACTAGTTGTCTCTATTAACATTATGTAAACTAGAGGACTCCTTTAAATATATATATATATACACACACACAAGTCCTAAGCCATCAATTAATCTGTTAAAAAATAAATAAATAAATAAATCATCAATTAATCTCTCATTTTCCAGAAAAATGAGAGATTCAAACAAATGACTTAGTTTTATGAAGGATTCTCCCTAATCACTTGTGTCACTCAAATTCTTCCAAAAAAAAAAAAAATTGTGTTACTTAAGAAAAATTCAAATAAGTCTAATGCCACCAAAAATAAAAAAATAATAATAATAATAATAAAAATCACGACTACCGAAAAGACAAATTATTTTAATAATTTAATAAGTGAAAACACGATATTAATGACATGCTCAGATAAGAATCGATAAAAATTTGTCTAATCAGCTATTGTAAAAACTGTTGTGTTTATGATATTCCTCATGCAATTAATGTCTTTAAAGATGAAAGATTGCTTTTTATAGTGGAAGACTACTTTTTTGCAATGGAAGACCATGCAAAAGGGTTTATGTTTTGTGACTTGTGAGAAAGATGACTATGGTTGCTTTTTATAGTCTAAACTCTATGAACATGAATCATGAATTGATTAGAAATTTTGAATGCTTTCGATAAGACAAAATTATTAATATTATTTACTTTTTTAGTGGAAGACAAGCCTTTTGTTTATTTTATTTTTAATAAAAAATTATAAAAAATGTTTGGCCTCAAGGAAGGAAAAATGAGAGATTTAAACTAACATCCTTCTTATTTTATCGAGCATACTCCCCATCAATTGTGTTAGACAATGTCAAACAATAATTTTCTTTTTCTTTTCTTTTTGACAAAACAAAATAATAAACTTTTATTTTATAGAAAAATGAAAAACACACAACTTTTTAGAGTGGAAGACTTTAGGAGACCCGCTTTTTTATTATTTATTTTATGTTAAACATGCTATATTTTTATATTTTATTAATTTATTCATCATCACGTGAATCCCAAGGGTTAAAAATAAATAATAAATAAATAAAAAATTGATCAGCACAAGACTGTCATCAATCTCCTATAAATTAGCATCCAATGTTTAGTGTAATTTTTTTTATGAGTAAGCCTTGCACTTGCAGCTAATAATATAATAATAATCTAATGATGAAGGGTTCCTTAAGACCCATTTCATTCCTTTTCCTTGCCTTTCTCTTTATTCCTAACTACTTTTTCTTCTTCTACACCAGACTTTCTGAGGTTCGTTGCATCGATACCGAACAACATGCTCATCTCAAGTTCAAGCAAGACCTTATTGATCTTTCTAACCGGCTCGCCTCTTAGACTGCCCATGGGGATTGTTGTTTATGGGAGGGTGTTGTCTGCCATAAC
The DNA here is from genome assembly GCA_025762765.1 of Quercus bicolor. Classification (NCBI taxonomy): domain Eukaryota; kingdom Viridiplantae; phylum Streptophyta; class Magnoliopsida; order Fagales; family Fagaceae; genus Quercus; species Quercus bicolor. Next base: position 6,687 of record JAOXJQ010000643.1, on the reverse strand, counting down.
CTGAAATCGATTTAAACCAAAACAACTTAAGTAAAAAAATCAAAGATACTCCATGCATAAACTAATTGACAATTTGAAACTGAGCCATTTTAACCAGACTTTTTTATTATTATTTTACTCAGGGACTTATACCTTACCAAAATTTCATGCTGTCAACAAAGAAAACCCAGTTTACATGGTATTAGATATCGATGTCTCCTATTGTTTGTTGTCAAGATTCTAAGGCCTCACAATCAAGTTTTAATTTTCTTGAAAGACACTTTCTACAAAAATCTAGACATACAAAAATGCTATTGTTAGTGTGGAAAAGTAGGTACTAAAGAAACAATTTTCTAAATTGAGAAGTTTTGCCTAATAGCACGCCCCAAACCTGATACCCGGATTTGTGATCATGACCGGCATGTTAATATCAAGCCTAAGCCTAGTATTAACAAGAACCAACTTAACTTTTACAAAAGCTTTCCTCATACTTTTCATCCTTGTTTCCTTACTTAAATGATGTAACTTTTCACTTGACATTCAGAGCATCTACACTGTACTTCAAGAATAACATAAACCACCAGTCATTCAATTTCCACACTTTCACATAATATATCTCTTAATACTTTAGGGTACACAACTTTCATTAGATCCTAAAATACACCATACTACAAATCTAAACATCATATTGATAATTTAGGATCTATACATATAAAACTAAAACCAGCTTCTTCCAAAACTCGACTAAGGCTCCCTCTGCTCTAAAATAAAACATGTTGATTAACAGAGTGGAATGGGTGAGCTACACAACTCAATAAAGGTAAGATATATGAGAATTTAATAAGGATGCATATAAATCAAATCATTTCATTCCATAAATGTTCAGGTAGGAGAACATTTTTTCATGCCTAGTATTTTATACTATTCATAATAATAACTTATACGCTCTTCATAGGAAAATAATTTTTCTCATTTTTCTTAAAAAATAACAAAACTTTTCTTCATAAACTTCTTCTCGTAAAATATTATAACTTTCATAGTCATAAAACTTAACATTTCATAAGAACAGATATCTGATAACTTTTAAATATAAACTTGTACTTTCATCAAAAACTTTATCTTTAAAGCACAACAAAACTTTAGAAACTCTTATTTTTTAAAAACAGCTTTTCTTTTCATCATAAAATTCCTTTTTTGAGAGCTTTTAACTTTTCATAATGCATTTAAACAAATCATTCTCTCATGATCAATAAAATAATATAGTTGTTCATAATATATTGGTTAGTCCATATCTGATAAGTCTGTATAGAGAAGACCTCATCACATTTGAGTGCCCTTATGTGCATGATATTGTCTTCTTTGAGAGGCCTGATGGCACATCTTCTCAAGGTTTTATTCCTCCCCGCCGTCCGTATACATTAGAGAGAATGCCTTATTCAGATTAGAGTTATGGGTAACCCCATTTCCTCTACTTTAAATAACCTAGAGTTACGGGCAGCCTCATTCCTCTACTTTAAATGGCCAAACAGATAACATTTTTTCATAGAAAGCCAGTAATTAACTCTATTGGCCGAGTTCAGATCACAAGAGGACATAACCTGAAATCATTTCATACTTATACATCATACTAAAATTTCTTATTTTACATAACATTTCATAATAATATCATTTCCATTCTTTTCTTTAAAAATCATATTCATGGAATTAGTAATGACATCAATATGCTTAAATCATATACATAGGATTTCGAAAGCTTACGAACATATCTTTGTCTCAAATATGATTACATACCATATCTTTAATCAAAAACCTTTTAATGCATAATATACTTTAAAATAACCTTATGACTTACCAAATACTCATATAATTTATTCCTTACCTGAAAGTAGAGGAATCGAAAGCCTAAAGTCGAAGGAGCTTAGACTTGGGAACTGCTAACACCTAAACCAAATATCAAAACTTATTACTTACTATCAATTATTCTTTATCATAAACTTATACATTCATCTCAAAGCCTATCTCTTAAAATTGAGGAAGTCCTAATTCCATCTCAATGAGGTTCCCACAAACACAAAATACATTCATCAAACATTATGATGTACTAATTCATAGAGAAATTAACATTCTCACATTAATCTTATATCTCTAGAAAAGTCAACTTCGTTTCAAAAGGTGTTTTGTGATTAGAAGCAAAGGTGCATGCATAAAAATAAACTCTTTTAAGCATAGTCATATAACCATATACACTCACATGGCACATACAACGCATTGAACAAGACAGCTTCATAAAAACAACAGTTGGATGGTTTAGAATCTCTCCTTTGAGTACTAAACATACTAAACCTTGAACCAAGTTACACAAAATTAATTTAAGATCTAGACATACTCAAAGACAAGCATATTAAATTATAGCTCAAAACATTCACCCTAATTTTAGAATTAAATCCTCAAAGTCAGGTGTAGCATATGTTGTTCACTGCCCATTTCAGCAGCGTATGCCCCATTTTTAAAATACAAATGAGTTGTTCGTACACATCCAAATCTCATGAAATTTTACAAAACCAGTACCCTGTATGTCTAGTATATACCATAAAAATTTCGGAGTCAAAAAATAAAACTATGGTTTGTTAAAAATCATACAAGACAACGTGCTCAAATCTGTCCTGACAGAATTTCATGCAATTTAGAAATTAAACCATTATTTTTATATTAATCCAAATGCTATGAGCCCACTTCCATAAGAACCATATATGTCTTAGCATTCATAATAACTACTCCTAGCATCCTAATTCATTGTATAAAATTTAATACATAATTTATCATGCATAAACACAAAATCTGTTATAGAGGCAGCTCTGAAACATTTTCTTGTAAAATCAGAAAATGATTTCAAATTGTCTTATTATCATATGGGGATTTTTATATACTCATTAGACATGTTAGAGATCACTTACTTACAGTCATTTAACCATTTATAGCAAAATTTCATACAACAAAAATCCCAGCAGTAACATCAAAAGTACTCATCCCAACTTTTTCTTACTTCTTTAATCATATAAAATCATTAATTAATAAAAACCCTAATCAACCTTCAAAAAAACACCAACACAATTTCAAAGCTTCTTAAAACAGCATATATATATATATAGACTTATAAATTCATGATTTCTTAATTTCACAAACCACAAATACCATTACTAAAAATTCCATGAAGAAATTATGAATTCTAAGGTGAGAGTAGCTAGACCCTTACCAAGTTTCAGGTTCTTGAGGGGAAAATAGAATTAAAATCACTCTTGCATGAAAGGATTTCCCTTTCCTAATGGCTGGACCCAAAAGTATGAGAGGTAGAGAGCTTAAGAGAATCTTGAGTTTCCTAGTTTCTTTGAGAGAGTACGAAGAAGAAATGAGATGTAGCTTTCTCTTTCTTTTGGTGTGTTGACCCGTGGGTTTGAGACAAGACTCAAGAGAGCTTCCTAGCTCTTTCCTTAAGAGAAAAAGAGAGCAAAGTTAGGTGAGAAAATTATGATTTGCATGGATCCATGGGAAATGAGAGAAAGAGGGTTTCTTGGAAGCTCTAGTTACTTTGAAAAGTCAAGAAGAGATTAGGTGGAGCTTGGTCATTGCATGGTACATTGATATTACTTGTGTTGAATTTCCATTAGTTGCATGTGTGGGTGGAAATCTACTATAATATCTCATGCATCATAATTAATTAAAACACCACCAACTATGCAATTATTTATAATACAATTAGTTTTGTACATACTTAGTATATATTTATAATACAATTAGCCATTCCATTATTTATAATCTTTACAATTCTTATTCAATGGCAATAGAAAATTATATGTTTATTAAATACTCTTCTATTAATTATAAAAAGAAGTGGCTTAAAATAGTAATTAACCACTCACACATAGTTTAATTATAAAATTGGGTCGGGGTGTTATACCTAACGTATGGATTACGCCAAATCCAAAGATTGGACAATAAAAACGAAGTCTCCAAAACTCTTTTTTCAAGACTTTAGAGGTTCAAAGTCTTTGAATTATAAATTTATAATTTCCTAAAATAAAATAAAAAGTAGTAAAATGAATTTATCACTATTTGAATAATCACGAATTCAGAAATATCGATTTGTTTTTTGATCTTGGTCACAATGGTGACAGCATTGTAACCCCATTATGGTTAGGAGCCAGTCTAATTTGGGTTTTCAAATGGAGACTCAAAGTTTTGGATATTTTTTTTAACCTCTATTTTATCTTTTCTTTTGCAAATAAAAAATAGTCATAATTTTGTAATTACTATAAGACCAATTGTCTCTATTACGTTTTGCAAGTTGGAGGACTCTTTGTCATATCGTTTGGATTTGAAATGATTTTAAATATATACAAGTCCTAAACCATCAAGCTCAACTCTTCATCCAATTCTTTATGGAGAACATTTCTCGGAAAGCATTGAGTTGGAAATATAGAAAACATGTCATCAATCAACTATAAAATTCCAAAAAAATGGCATTTGAAACAATTTAGATTAATTAGAACAATATAAAATTTCTAGACATCTAGAAGGAAGTAAATTGAAAATCTATAGTACATGCTCCATGATAATTATCTATATTATAAATTGAAGTCTCAAAAGCTTATATAGCGTGATCTTATGTGGTTAGCCAAAAGTCAAACAACTTCAGTTTTATATATATTATCAATTGTAAATTTCCTTAACATTCACATTTCCTCACTCTAGAGAGGATCACTTTGTCATGGCTTTATATTATATATATAGACACACAAAATTGAATTTCAATCTATAGTATTCGTTCTATGATAATTATTCTTTTTGAATAGGTCAAGATACCCATTGGTTTTTGGTGTAAGCGGGGTTTAAACTTCAAATCTCTTATTCAACAAAAAGAAATTTTACGAATTAAGCTAACTGAGATTCACAATGTGTACCGTATTTATACTTAAAAATTCATTGATTCAATTTTAATTAAAATAATTAAAGTCTTTGACCTATCAGTAATAATAATAATAATATCTATAATAGAGCATTAATGGGAATATATTTGGTACAAGTAAGAAACAGAATTTCTAAGAAATTTTTGTCTAGAGAAAGATTTCAAAAACATTGGAGATGGTAATTGATAAGGAATATTTCTATTTTTTATGCATCATCAAAAATTAATGCCCCAAAAATTTTAAGATTTAAACACTTGCACATTCATAATTATTCTGTAGGTTTACTCGATGATAAAATTGTTATTGTGCCCTTTCCATTCGAGCTAAGTTCATTATGCTCGAACTTTACATAATATAACTATACATTTTGAGAATACACCAGTAAGTAATATTTTGCATATAGTTACCCTTTATACTCCCTTTTTTTCAACACTTTTAAAGTAAAATCTAGAGATTTTTGAAAAAATAATATTATTTTATGTGAAATCTTTTTCTAAAAAATAGCGTCTTAAAAAAAAAAAAATCATGTTTTGTATCAAAACTTCAAAATGTGCAATTTTAGTGTAAAATGTGTTTATAATAAAGTTGTGTTTTCAAAGCCATTTCAATGCAAAATGTGATAAAATCAATTTTAGTGCAAAATGTGATATTTTAATGCTTAAAATAATGTTTATAAAGAGAGGCTATTCCCCCATAAGATTTTTACCATTATTTGTAATAATAATAAAAAATAATATATATATATATATATATTGCCCAAAAAGCCATAAAATTTAGCTAAACTCCCGACAAACTTATCATTTTAATATGCAATTTAGCATGATATATGTGCTTCTCAAATCTCAATATATTTCTAAAAAAAAAAAAAAAGTTTCTCAATTGTTTTTTCTAATCTCCAAATTTGCGAGTTTAATCATGAATACTATAAAAGCAAAGCAAAACCCAATATTTATTATTATTTTTTTTTAAAGCTGAGTAAAAGCATGAGCTCTTCTTATGTTATTTTCTTCTTCTCTACTTTGTTAAAAAAAAGATATTTTATGGTTTTTCATGTATTTTTTAAAAAGTAATTTTCTTACATGAACCACCAAATTCTCTTTAATCGTTTTTTACAAAATAAAAAAACTTGTAATAATTGAAATTATTCTTTTGAATGTAACACATCTTTGTCTTATATTTCTCTATTGTTTAGTCATATATATTTTGTTTTGTTTCAATAATTTCTAAGCAATGAATCATCTTGTACTTTAATATTTTTTGGTCTTTCAGAAATTTTAATATTTGAATTTTTTAGTTATTTTTTTGCCGAATCTGACTTGTAACACAAATTAAAGTCATACAAAAGTAAATCATGCAATGGTGTAGTTTCTTAAATTTTTTATAAAATTATCTTAGTCTACCTCACAAATAGGTAGGTTTCTATGCATAGTACGGGTTAGCGACTAGTTTATTATAAGACCAATTGTCTTTGCTTAATTTATGCAAACTGGAGGACTCCCTTATTGATTGTTTGGATTTTAAATATATATGAATCTTAAACAGGTAAACCATCAATTAATCCGATCAAAAAAAATTTAAATAAACCATCAATTAAATTATGCCCAAAGTGTCAAACTCATTGTCCAATTATTTTTAAGGACATTTCCCATAAATTATTGAGATGAAAATATAGAAAACAGGTCATCAATCAATCAACTATAAGGTTCTAAATAATGGCATTCATAATCATTTTGATTAATCCTAA
>JAOXJQ010000610.1:0-11352 GCA_025762765.1 Quercus bicolor | reverse complement strand
CAAAATTTGTTGTAACTTCAGTTATATTTTTTTCCCTAGAGGATATTAAAAATAAGCAGATATGGGTTCCTCCATTTCAGATTAGCTTTTTACTTATCTAAAATTCTCAACCGTGTGTAAGGCAATAATCAATGAAGCAGGAGCCTATGTTGCAAAAAAATTTGTGCCATGTATCTTTCTATTTTGAAAGAACAACATTCTTTTTATTTAGCCTTCATGGCTGCCATTTTAGTTTGAGTAAACTTAACAATTTAAAATATGATCATTCACATAATGAGTATTATGCATGGTCTAGAAGATAATTTCTTATAAAATATTTTAAAATAAATTAATACTGTACCCGTGCATCGCACGGGAACATTGGCTAGTTAATACAAGGACTCAAGCCTTTAGTATGGCTGCAGAATACTCCATCTGCAGCAGAGTTCTCACATTTCTATCATTTAAACCTATGCCAAGCTTGCAACATATAGCTGTTAAGCTCTTACCATTTCATTTCCCTTTAGCCAAAACTATGATTTAAAGTTGGCAAATAGATTTTGGAAGGCATAGATGCTTCACTTAGAAAGTTCATGTGGGGAGCTAACAATAGTGGAAAGGGATTGCATTCTAATTGTGCCTAAGCAGGTGGCATGGCGTAAGGAGGACATTAGACTTCAATAGAGCTCTTTTATTAAAATTAGGGTGGATGATTACAGTTGAAAGAGCTGTTGAGTCAGTCCATTTGGTTAAATCTATATATCTAAAAGTAAAAAAAAAAATGCCCCTAAACCAAAATTTTGCACTAGGCTGTGTAAAGGTAAATGTTGCAACATTGATATTCCAAAGCTGGGAGTTTGTCATCTTGTAGCTGTGATTCTGATTTGAACTATGTAGGTGATGTAATGCAACCTGACAGGCAGCAACGGGACTCGGAAAAACTCACCAACCTCTTTGCCTTTGAATTTTACATCAGCTAGTGCCCAGCCTATGCATAAGTGGATTAGAAAGATTCTTTTCCTTATTAAACATTTTTGAATCAATCCAGGAGAAGAGAAATTTTCTCTCTTTGCAGCAATCTCTTTTCATAGAATCTGGTGATTAAAGAAAACAGAGATAAGGTTTAGTCTTTCAAAATGTAAGGGTGAATGACCTTGTTGAAATACTTTTAGCAACCACAAGCCATTACATGTGCACATAAAGTGAAATAATTAACAATGTTGAAATTACTCTGAGCCAACAAGTAGAATTTGATTCAAACATCTGAGGAGAATTCAAACGAGGCAGTACAACAACTAAAGCAGCTATGCAGGGAAGAAACAATTAAACGAACATTGAAGTTCTAAGTGATTGACTATAGAAAGTGAATCTTGCCTAATCTTGAACTTCAAAATCCTTGAGACATCAACATTGAAGGTTGAAGCCTAACAGATATAACAATAACAATGTAAATGACAAAATTATGAGATATTACCAAATAATGAAATTAAAAAGTGTGTAACATGTAAGTGGGGGAATGCCTGCTTACATTCTATTATTGGCTGCAAAAGAACTTGAGAGCTAAGACTTCTTGCCTATCATAATAAACAAAAGGGGAAAAAGAGAGTTTTTCAACTGCTAGTATGAAATTTATGGAAATAGTCATATGGATTAGTTTTTTGTACCTGTAATTTTAGTAAAGGTGTGCAAGGCAGTGAGGCATTCTCGTTCTTCATTTCATAATTACCTTGCAAAAGCTTCAACTTTTGAGTCACCAAACTAGCATGCTTTGTAGCTGAAGTGTTTAATCCTACACAGGAAATGGACAGAGGGAAAATGTGCAACTTCGAAAAATCTTGGTCTTCATTAAGTTGCATATAAAGCACAAACTCTATTGCATTATTGCATACTATAAAATTTCAAAGCTTTGGCACGTTTCAGATGGTACATGTTGGAGGGAAATTCCTTCAACTGTGAAATTGGTCCAACGTAAACCTAAGAAGAGGTGCTGCACCTTTGTCATTATCAATATGTTCAATCCTCCCAAATTTAGAAACCTAAGAATATTGAGTTTTTGAAAGACTACTTCCTAAAAATGTAATTTCTCACCTCTGTATCCTAGTAAAGCATAAGATTCAACAAATTTAGAAGAGCTCGAAGCACTATTAATGGATCATCCATTTGAACTAGTCATTCACCAAACTATTCAAACAATCTATCAGTTTCTTCTATGGGTCAAACTAAAAAATTGTCTTAACATAGCATAGTTTGTTCTACCACAGAAAATATCAGTTGTGACATGCGCATTTATAAATGTAACAGAGCAATCCACATTCAACAAATTCTGTAATTGGTCATTGAATTTTTAATGTCCTATATTAGTCTCAAGGTTGCAATAGACAAGATATGGACCAAGAAAATGGAGCAGAAGCTCTCAAAGATCAACATAAAGTAGATAAAATGCAAGATAATGATAGCAGACTTTAGTCTTTGCCTGTCTACAATACATGTCAGGTCCATTCAGTGTTGACAGCACCAAAGTTCAGACCTGCATCATGGAGGTTCAATTGGCTCTAACCTATTCGCCATTAGCTGCTAAATTGAGGCCTCTAGTTACTCTCTCCAAACTCAATAGCTCTCTATTTATCATCTATATATAATATTTAAAAACTAAAGCAAAACATTTACTACTTTCTGTTTTCTACTTTCTCAAACCCCAACCAAGAGATCAATTTCATATTTTCCCTTCCACTACCAGTTTCTGCTTTCTACTTTCACAGATGCTGATACTTCTAGTAAAATCCTCACCCATGGCATGGACCCCTTCACATTAACTGAGAATGCAATACTCTTGCAATCAGACAACCAAACAAACAGCACAATACCTTTGCAGTTAATAAACCAAATGAACAACTCCCTCTGCATTCGTTGAATTTTAATGAACAATCTTTACCATTCATTAATGAAAAGAGTATATGCTCACATCCTTATCTATACAAAATGTAATATATCCAGAACTAATTTGATGAAACATCTCTAATTGAAATGGGTGGAACAAGAGGCAAAAGTTGCATCAACACACCAAACCAACAACAGTTAATAACCAAACATCGAAACAAAACCTGCAACAAACTAGGCAACAATACTGTGTCTTAATCTTTAAAGACAGTTAGAGAAACTCCGCAATTAGAACAGAGAACCAGTTTGAACAGTTTCCTAGGTTATTTATTCTTTGGAAAAATAAGGAAAATATACACATATAGTTTACTCTTTCAAAATTTATAGACAAATGTTAATAAAGAGAATCTTTAGCTAAAATCAAAGCCATTACATGAGAATATATCAGTTATATACATGCCATACTTAAATCACACTGAATATTGAATACAGTTTAAGTAAAACATCACCCTTTTACCTATCATGTTTACAAGAGGTTCATATGCTTGATACAGTGAAATTAAACATTATTACAGCAGCACAGTAACGAAGGCAGCTATGCAGGGGATAATCAACTACTGCTGCTATAGCTGATCAACTAAAAAGAGCAAGTACTTTGTTTGATCTGGCACTTGACACTCCTTTTAGACGTCGACTTTGATGGTTGCAGCAAAGGAACTAAGCTTTATGGCCCAAATGTCATACCTATCATAATGAACAAACATAGTAATGCGAACCATAATGTTAATAAAAGAGTTTTCTGAAAACTTATAAATTAATCTCTCTTACAAGAACAATACCATTGTAAAAATTAAGGTTTATCCTACAATAATGTTTCAATAGCAATCCTAGGACAAAATGCACATTGATTCACTAAAAAATAAAAATAGCTCCCAATATTGGCCAGTATTACTTCCTGATACTCAAATTATATCTATGGAATTACTGATTAGTTTCAAGCTAGTTGTTACATTAAAAAAATTTTAGTTAGAAGGCACAATATGAGAAGAGAAGATAAAAAAATAGAATTTATTGAAACTTTGAAGTAATGATTTGGATCATTTCCTTCCAATACAAAAGACTCCAATTTGGGATATCCATGTATTTCTCTTTTTTTTTTTCTTTTTTTTTTAAAAGACCACTTCCATCGTATCACTATTAGTCAAACATTCAAACTTTCTCCACTAAGTATATTTATCAAACAGGAACAACAACCTAGATAACAAAAGTAATAGTTTGGATTGAAAGGGTTTTCATATTCAAAGATTCAAAAAAAAATCAGAATACTAAAAAAAAACCGAACTCCTAGATAACAAAACAGCCAAAACAAGAAAAACCGAAATAACAAAACACAAAATAACAACAAAAAGCAAAATGCCACAACCACACAAAATCTCCAAAATTTTACAAAAAATAATGAAAATAAAAAGCAATAAAATGAAGAACCACAAAGAGAAATACAGATTGGAGAGACTCATACATATGAAGGCATAAAGGACAAGTCACGCGCACCACAATCGTCTCCCTCCTCACTCTCAACAAAAGGATAGAAGCAAAGAAAATTTTTATTGCAATTTGCAAGTCTGGAACTTTGGTAATACCATAAATATAATAGTGTAATAGCTAGAGGGTTATACCTGTAATTTACCAAAAGTGGTGAGGGCACTTTGGTTCTCCACCTCTTGAATTACCTTTGCAAACGCTTCAGCAAGTTTGGATCACCAAGCTGTTAGATTTTGTAGCGTTCCCCTTGAATCCTCTACCAAAAATGAACAGAGGCAACGTGCTTCACTTTCCCAAAATTAGGGCCTTCATCTGGTTGCAAACTAAGAACAAATTCAATCGGCATTTCATAAAATTCCAGACTTTTGAGGCTTTTTAAATGGTGGATGCCAGAGGGCACCTCCTTTAGTTGTGGAGAGGATGCAATTTCAAGATTTTCAAGAAGAGGCAGCGCACCTTCATCTATTATCAACCTATTCAATCTTTCAACATTTTCAACCTCTAGAATCTTGAGTTTCTAGAAGCCCCCTCCCTCAATATGTAACTGTTCACCTCCATATCCATTGTAAAACTAAAGATGCATCAAATTAGGCAGAGCTTGAAGGACCTTTAATGAATCATCCATTAATCTTGACCAGTATAAACTAATTCTTACTATATTCTTGAGTTTGGGAATCCATTCGGGCAACTTTTCTAGTCGCCCAGATAGGACCAAAGATTGTAGGAGTGGTGGAGGAGAAGACATTGATTGTAATTCAAGAACTTCTTCCTTACTTGTTGCACTAATATCCAATGACCGCAGGTGACTCATTTTCTCCAGCACAGTGCACAAAGCCAATCCATTTTCTTTCTTCAATTCGGAGATTTGCAACTTTCTCAAATGACCCAAACTTCCCAATTCTATTATAAAGGCAGCGTTGTTGGCTTCAATCGTAAAAAGCTTCTATAAGGATTGCAAACATCCAATGCCACTGCATCTTTACCGCTAGCCGAAAATCAATATTGTATTCAATATCGTAGTTTACATGGTATGCTGCAAGATATCGTAGCTTTAGGAGCCCATTGATCTCGGTTGGTAGCTCGGACACAAGGGAACGTTTCAAATCCAAAGTTTCCAGGTTGTGCAATTTACCTATGGACTTCGGAAGCTTATGTACTTTTGTATCTCTCAAGCTTAAATATCTAAGATGAAATAGGTTACCAAGTTCTTTAGGAACATAATCTATAGGAGCACCTTCAAAATCTATTGTTTTCATGAGCTTGAAATTTGCAAAACAAGCAGTACGAAAAGAATTTGGCACTTTATTTACCCCCAAAATGAGAATAGAACGAGTTTGGGAACAAGTAATATTCTGCAAAGGAGTATTTATAGTGTTTTGAATTGAGAGGCGTCAAGCTCAAAATTTGAGTAGTTTGGTATTGAGATTAAATCAGAACTCAATTCCTCTAACCTTGAAAGAATAACCTCATGCATCATATCATGAACTCAACAACTTCTAGTTCTGCCAATAAAATCTCCCAAATCCACTTGAACCAAACTTCTGCGAATGAGCTGGTTCAAGTAGTCACGTGCAACCTCTTCCAATGTTAGCCCTTTCTTTTCTTTTACAAAACCTTCAGCTATCCATAGTCGAGTTAGTCTTGCACAATTAATGGAGCAATCCTCTGGAAACATGCCAAAATATAAGAAACACACTTTGAGGTTGTAAGGTAGATCATGGTAATTAAAGGATAGAATTCTAGTGATGCTTCTAAGACGTGAATTTGTTTTGAACTCTGAACTAAGACTATCAAGAACTTTGCTCCACTCAGAGACAACCTTGGCTTTGGTTGAAAAAAGACCACCTATAGCCACAATTGCTAATGGTAACCCTCTGCATCTCTCAACTATGCCATGAGAAAACTCGGCAAAATCAGGAGGATATTGCCCCCCATCACATTGGAATGCCTTCTTATAGAAGAGCTCCAAGGCTTTTTCAAAAGGTAGAGATGGCAACTTGTACACATAATAATCTAGAGATTCATTGTTGGAAGGAGCAACATCCTCATTTCAGGTTGTGATTATTATTCTGTTGCCTTTGTCATTCTCTGGGAAAGCACATTTTATATGTTCCCAAAATTCTGTATCCCATATATCATCAAATATTACTACATACATCTGTTCACATAAATTGTGCTTCAATTCTTCAATTAGTGATGTCACTTTCATTGTGTCAATCTCCTAGGAGCAAACTCCTTCCTTGCCTTGTAGAGTTGCTTTATTATGTCCATTAATAGCTCCTCAATCTTGTATGATTGAGACACAGTAATCCAAGCACGACAACCAAAGTGTGATGCCACCTTATCATTGTCATATACTTTCTCGACAAGGGTGGTCTTGCCAAGGCCACCAATGCCAACAACCGAAAACACCATTCGTTTAGATGGTCCTTCTATCAACCAATTTATCAATTTGCATCTATAAGACTCAATGCCCACAACTTCAGATTCCACAATGAAAAGGGATGCCATTCGAGGATCGTACCATGTGTCACTTATAGCGTCACCATTAAATCTTCCTTGGTCTATGGCATTAAAGCCATATCTTTCACCACTCTTTCTGATGTCCTTGAGTATCCTATTTATACTTTGAATCTCAAAGGCAATCACATGCCATGCTTTTAGGTTTATAGTAATGTGAAAAACCTTCTGGAGGAAATAGAAGCATTGCCTTCGCCCATGAGGTTGTTTTACAAAATGAAGTATGTATCTATCAATGACATCTTCTATGTGATAAGCTTCTTCCCTCACTTGTTTTACCCATGTCTTTGCTACATTGCTCATGTCATCCTTCTCAGCCCTTCTATCAGCATCCTTGAGGAAAGACTGAATCATATCCATTTCACGTCTGATGCTTGTAACTTCTTCATGGATACCACTAAGCAATTTCGCTTCTTGGACTAACAACGGGATCAAATTTTGTATAACTAGGCTTACTGCACTTTCTGCCATTTTTCCTTCTTTCTTGAATCACTCACCATAGTAAAGTGAATAAACCAATAAGTTTCCAGATGTACTAGAAATAAAATCACATTCAGCTGTAAATGGGAAAATTTTTTCCTTTGTTTCAAAATATTACCTTGTTAGCAGGAAGTTCAAGGTCCTTGCTTGCTCTCCTTAAGAACTTTCAAATAAATGTGGTGGTCACTAACAGAAATTTCTCGTGCAAGTCCACAGGTGCAATAGATCAAAGAATTTTTGCCTCTAGCTAGCAACCTACCTTATAACAATAAGTCAATACAAAACACAAACCCTATGCAAGAAAAAATATATGGCGTGTAAGCAGGGACAGAGATACTGTTGGACTTGGGGGACAGTGTCCCCCCATCTCCAAATGTTTTTTAAAAAAAATTTTATTATATACATGGGTATTAATTTTAGCACTATAAAATTACACTTTGCCCCCTTAACTATATCATTGATTCTTTTAAGAGTATTGTTAGAGCCACAAAACTTTTCTACAACATTTTTACAAATTGTTAAAATAGCAAATTCCAATCGGTTCACATTTGAGCCCACAATTTACATTATTTTTTTACTTACCAACAACTATTCATCACATTAGCAACTTGTAAAAAAAATTGTAACTATAGCATTCTAGCATTTTCCTCATTTGAAGACCATGAAAAAAAATTATAGATCTAAAATCTAAAATAAAATATACAAACAACCAGCAACAAACTTGGCCCTAACTCTAAGTTCTGGCTCCTTCCCTGCAGGTAAGTATAGTGTGCTAAAGGGCCCAGCTTTATGTATGCTTTGAAGACTTTGAACTGAAACCCAAATTCTTTGTAATGGGCAAAGAAATTTATATCGCTATTAACAGTAGTACTTTTAAGAATTCTCTTCGTTCTCATACTAATTTAGATGTTAATTAGTGGGATTGGGAATGAACCTAGTGCTTGAAGCCTTGTAATATATATATATATATATATATATATATATATTAGAACAACAAAGCTAAAAATCAGAACAAAGAAAAAAAATATACACCGCATGCACAGAGTCTCAGCAAGTCGAACACACACCTCTACATCTCTGAAAACCTTCTCAATCTACGGTTGGAACTCGGACAACCCGACGAAACCGGAGCTCCAAGACTACCAGATCAATCCGAAAATGATTTGGGCAAATGGTCCTAGATGCTCTGAAATTACTTTAGGTAGAAGAATTTTTACAATCAATAGAGTTGTGGCCGAAGAGGAAGAACCGGCTGGAGAAGAAAGACCCAAAGGGAGGGGAAGGACTCTCTCTCTCTCTCTCTCTCTCTCTCTCTCTCTCATGTAAAAAAGGAACGTGTGGTTTGGGCGTTTGGCCTTTTAAATGAAGGTTTTTTTTTGGATGAAAAAAGAAGTTTTTATTTTATTAAGATTATTGCAGAGGTACAGGTTAAAACAAATCTTGCCCCAAATAATTGCCCCAACTCAATGTGCCTTTGTCCTAGGAAGATTGGTCACAGATAATGTTCTAGTGGCCTATGAAGCTTTACACACGATACATGGATGGAAGAAAGTAAAATAGGGGCACTAGCTATGAAGTTTGATATTAGCAAAGCCTATAATAGAGTGGAATGAAATTTTTAAAGGAAGATCATGATTAAGTTAAGCTTCCCAAGAGATTGGGTAGACAGGATGATGAGCTGTGTTTCCTCAACTTCTTTTTCCATTTTTATTAATGGAAAACCATATGATATGATTAACCCCACTAGAGGACTCCGTCAAGGAGACCCTCTGTCACCTTATTTATTTCTTTTATGTGCAAAAGGTTTTACATCTCTTTTGCAGAAAGCATAAATAGAGGGGAATATCCATGGTGTATTTATTTGCAGGAGAGCCCCAAAGATCTCACACCTTCTGTTTGCAGATGACTCACTCTTATTTTGCCAAGCATCAGAAAAGAAGACACAGGTAGCCTTGGAGATTTTGAAACTATATGCAGAAGCCTTAGGTCAATGTATAAATATTGAGAATTCATCAGTCTACTTCAGTAGTAATACCTCACCCCAGAAAAGAGATTCGATCAAGGCAATGTTAGGAGTGAGTGAAATGGACAAATTTTGAGTCCTATTTAGGCTTACCAACACTGGTTGGACGGAGAAAATACCACACTTTCTCTTTTCTCAAAGATAGAGTTTGGAAAAACTCCAAGGATGGAAAGGGAAAACTTTATCAAGAGCAAGGAAGGAAATACTAATCAAAGCAATGGCACAATCTATCCCAACATACACAGTGGGTGTATTTCAATTGCCTGTTAAGCTGTGTGAAGAACTTCAGTCCATGTGTGCTCATTTTTGGTGGGGACAAATTGGAAATGAGAGAAAGATTCATTGGTTAAGTTGGGAAAAACTAACTTGACCAAAATCAGAAGAAGGGATGGGATTCAAGGATCTATGACAATTCAATCTAGCAATGTTTGCAAAACAAGGATGGAGGTTGATGCAAGACCAAGAGTCGCTGCTTTTTCAATGTTTAAAAGCTCAGTATTTTCCAAGATGCCACTTTTTGGAAGCCACTGATTCTCCTAACAGCTCTTTCACATGGAAAAGCATCATGGCAGCCTAATCGACACTACAAAGGGGGTCATGCTAGAAAGTAGGTAACAGAGATGCTATCTGGATTTTCAAGGATGCTTGGATCCCAACCACCCCACGAATAAAGTACTACACCCAGCACAAAACATCAATGAAGGGATGATGGTTTCTTAGTTGATAGACCCGAACTCACGGTGGTGGGATAGAGGATTTATTTTTGCAGAATTTTCAACCGAGAAGCCATCCTACGAGTACCCCTTAGCCAAAGGTATATCTCGAACTCATTGATCTGGCTTGCAGATAAAACGGGTGAGTATTCAGTGAGGTCGGGGTATCATGTGGCATGGCAGTTGGGAAAGGAGTTGAACTGGGCAAAAAGCTCTAAAGGAGCTGTGGGAGGCAATGTGTGGAAAATTTTGTGGAAGCTAAAGATGCCAAACAAAATAAAAGTGTTAACGTGTATTATGTTATGGGCTTTAGGCCCAGCTAGTCTACTTGTATAGCACACTTGTACTTGTACTAAACTTTACTTGTACCGCACACATATGCCTCCTATATAAAGGCACTCTTGTATATTCTTTGATCATGAAATACAATACAATCATTCAGTATTTCTAACATGGTATCAGAGCCACTGCTCTGACATTTTCTCAGCAATCTTGTCTTTATTGGTGTTACTCCATTCTTAACATCGCTTCCGCTGTCACAACAATTGTTGCAGCCTCTTGCCATTGAACCTCCAGCGTCTTCCAGCCGTTGTCTTTGGGTTCCAAACCTGCAACCGCTGTTGTTAAGGAGTCCTACATCGCACAGACCACTGCACACGTCGTTATCGCCGTGAATATTGCTCCAATTACGTTTCTATAGGTATCACTGAGATCGACTTGCGCCGATCTACACGTTGCTGGAAGCCTCGAAGCCATTAGATATATCATGCACACACGTGCTGCCCAAATATTCTAGACTCAAGCTCACGCGTTCCACACGCCAACGGTATTCATCCACAAGCCCACACGGGCTTCCACGTGCTTACAGGCGCCGACTGCATTGTTCACGCGCTTCCACGTGCCGATTGTATTCATCACGCACCTCCACGCGCCAAATCAACACCTGCTGACGTCATCACTGCCACGTTACCTGCTGACATCATCGTCCCTCATCTGGTGACGTCACCCGCCACGTCAACTGACGTCATCTTTGACAGGCTGTTGACTTTCATTGACCGGACCATTGGTTGATTTTGACCGTTGACTTTGACTGAAGGTTGACTTTGGTCATTGACTTTTTTGCCAGAGTTAACTTTTGCATTCCAAGTGCTCCTTACCCAGTTTTTCACGTAGATTTCATTTTTGCAGTCCATTTTTGCATATTTTGCTTCTAAATGA
>JAOXJQ010000597.1:0-11353 GCA_025762765.1 Quercus bicolor | reverse complement strand
TCGAATATTTTGAGTGAAATTGTGAAATCAAACTCGTGCTTTGCTTGACTCTATTCTGTTGTATACTGTGTATAATTACTTACTGAATGTGTGGCTCACTCCATCAATTACAATTTTCAGATTAAAGTTGGTTGGGGAACAGGACCTTTGGATTTCTTAATAAGGTGCAAGGTAGAGCGTGGGAGTTTTAGGCAAAGTCAATAATACTTGAAGTCTTAAAGGATTATTAGTTATTTCTTTTTTTTTCCGCTTTAGATTGCACTGTATTTTGGAGATTATTCTAAATTTGAGGAGTTTGGATTTTTGTAAGAGATTTATCAATAGCATTGTTCATTTGGAGTTTTGAATTATGTTTAAATTAATCATGTTTATTGAGTGATATTAGTTCAACAAGTTAGTCATGCATCTAAATTCATGTTCTATGGATTTGGGTCGTGACAGCATCACTAGGCAAAATTGTGACCTGTAAGAATAGCTGCGCCAGAAAAACGCAGCATCGGACAACCAAGGAGCAGATCAAGAAGGAACCAGCACTGATAGAAGGAATCAAGAGGGACCTCAGGCTAGTAACGCCCCAAGTAGACCAGAGCGTCAGAACGTGAGCCTCCCTTCCGTTGCAGATATGGCTCCACCACCTATTATCACAGAGATATAGGCGATGAAGGAACAAATGGAAGTTATGATGAATGCTCTCAAGGGACGAGTGTCCAGCGATCTTGACGACCTCGTTAACCGAATTGACTCACCGTTCACCGCGTCCGTCAACTCTTTCCCCCTGCCAACTAAGTTTCACATGCCACAGATAGATAGTTATGACGGAGTCAGGGACCCTCTAGACCACCTAGAGACCTTTAAAACCCTGATGCACCTTTAAGGAGTGGCAGACGCGATCATGTATAGGGCCTTCCCTATGACGCTGAAGGGGGCGGCAAGAATTTGGTTCAGCCGGCTGACACCCAACTCCATCAGCACCTTCAAGGAGCTAAGTGCTCAATTTACTGCGCACTTCATCGGAGGACATCGGTACAAAAAGTCTACAGCTTGCTTGATGAGTATCAAGCAGCGAGAGGAGGAAACGTTGAGGGCCTACATATCCCGCTTTAATAAGGAGGCACTCTCGATCGGCAAAGCCGACGATAAGATACTTGTCGCAGCATTCACGAATGGGCTGAAAAAGGGTAAGTTTTTGTTCTCCCTGTACAAAAATGACCCGAAAACCATGTCAGAAGTGCTTTACAAGGCCACTAAGTATATGAACGTCGAAGACGCGTTGTTGGCCCTAGAAGAGAGGCCCAAAAGAGAAAGGCAGGAAGACACCCGGCAGGACCAAGGCTGGAAGAAAGCAAGGATGGGAGACCGAAGGGATGAGAGATGCCCTAAGCCCCTGAGGGGAAGATTCACAAGCTTCACTCCGTTGACCGCCCCGATAGATCAAGTCCTAATACAAATCAAGGACGAGGAGGCTCTGACGTTCCTTGGAAAGCTAAAAAGTGATTCCAACAAACGTTCTAGGGATAAGTATTGCCGCTTACACCATGACCATGGTCATGATACAACCGATTGTTATGACATGAAGCAGCAGATCGAGGCCCTTATTAGGCAAGGAAAACTGCAGCAGTTCGTTAGCAAGGAGAAAACAGATCCACCCCCACAAGACCAACACCCCCGACGGGATAATGAGCGACCGAGACCCCCGATAGGGGACATAATGATCGTAGGAGGAACGGCTGCCGCCGGGTCATCCAAAAAGGCCCGCAAAACCTACCTTCAGATGGTATAAAGTGTTTAGCTGACAGGGGCCATGCTAAAGATAGCACGAAGAGAAGGCCTCATTATCGGGTTCTCAGAAGGATGCGCGACGTCTTCACCATCCACATGATGATGCGCTCGTCGTCAGCTTACGGGTAGAAGACTACAACATGCACCGAGTGTTGGTCGACAATGGCAGTTCAGCAGATATTCTATACTACCTAGCGTTCCAGCAGATGAGGATCGACAGGGAGCGGTTGATTCCGAAAAATGCCCCGCTCGTGGGTTTTGGAGGGAGCCGAGTATTCCCCCTGGGCGCGATCATATTGTCCGTAGTGGTAGGTGATTACCCCCAGCAGATAACCAAGGACGTAACATTCTTAGTGGTCGATTGCTCGTCCACCTACAACGCTATCCTCGGATGACCCACGCTCAATTCATGGAAGGCAGTAACCTCAACTTACCACCTGATGATTAAGTTCCCTATCGACTATGGAGTAGGGGAGCTGCGTGGAAGTCAGATGGCCGCACACGAATGCTACGTGGCTATGATGGAGATAGAGGATCAGGTCCAGGCCTTGAATATAGAAGAGCACTGGACGGTGACGGAGCCAGTAGAGAAGCTAGAAGAGATACCCCTTGATAGTTCCGATCCTGGCCGAACAACCAAAATTGGAACACTCGCTAACCCCACAATCCGTCAAGAGCTCATAACCTTTCTCAGAGGCAATCAAGACGTATTCACCTGGAGCCATGAAGATATGCCAGGAATAGACCCTTCAGTCATGGTGCATAGGTTGAATGTATCGCCCTTCTTTCCACCCGTCCGACAGAAGAAGAGAGTGTTCACTCCCGAACGAGATCGGGCCATAGCAGAAGAAGTCCACAAACTGTAGGAGGCAAGTTTCATTAGGGAAGTATACTACCCCGATTGGTTGGCGAACGTAGTAATGGTTAAGAAAGCTAGCGGAAAGTGGCGGATGTGTGTGGACTTCACCGACCTTAAAAAAGTCTACCCCAAAGATAGCTATCCCTTCCCAAGGGTCGACGTCCTAGTAGACTCAACGGCCTGACACCAGTTGTTAAGCTTTATGGACGCTTTCTCGAGGTACAACCAAATCCGAATGCACGAAGCCGATCAGGAAAAAACTTCGTTCGTAACCAGTCAAGGCCTCTTCTGTTACAAAGTAATGCCTTTCGGCCTGAAGAACGCGGGCGCAACGTACCAAAGACTTATGAACAAAATGTTAGCGCAGCAAATTGGGAGGAATGTCCAGGTCTATGTTGACGACATGCCAGTAAAAAGCCGAAGGGAGGTAGGTTATTTGGAAGATCTCAAAGAAACATTCAACACCCTTTGTTCTTACAACATGAAACTCAATCCAGGAAAATGCGCCTTCGGGGTGATGACGGGAAAATTCCTAGGATTTATGATGTCCCAAAGGGGGATCGAGGCAAACCCGGACAAGATCCGGGCTATTATGGAGATGGCACCACCAAGAAATGTGAAGGAGGTACAAAGCCTTAACGGAAAAATAGCAGCATTAAATAGGTTTGTGTCGAGGGCGATGGACAAATGTTTGCCCTTCTTCCACACACTGAAGAGATCATTCAAGTGGACTGTCGAATGTCAGCAAGCATTCGAGGAGTTGAAGGCTTATCTCTCCTCCCCGCCACTGCTGAGCCTATCACAGCCAGGAGAAGAGCTTTTTCTCTATCTAGCCGTCTCCCCTGCAGCCATCAGCGCTGCCTTAGTCAGAGAAGAAGAAAAAGTACAAAAGCCCATATACTACGCGAGCCGAGCACTTCGCGGTGCCGAAGAAAGATACTCGCCTATGGAGAAACTTGCCTTTGCATTAGTTATGGCGGCTCGCAAGTTCAAACCGTACTTTCAAGCCCATACGGTAAACGTCCTGACCGACAAGCCCTTGCGACAGGCGATGAGCAATCCTGAGGCTGCGGGCCGATTGACGTCTATAGAGTTAAGCGAATTCGATATCCAGTACCGCCCACGAACCGCCATCAAAGGACAGATCGTCGTGAACTTCATAGCAGAATTCACTCATGATGAAGATAAGGGGGTAAAAGAGTCCCCTCGTTGGAGCATATATACGGACGGGTCATCCAACAGACAAGCTAGAAGGGCCGGCATCATACTACTATCGTTTGAAGGAGATATAGTTGAATGTATGGTCCATCTTGACTTCCCCGCTACCAACAATGAATCAGAGTATGAAGCATTAATAGCAGGTCTCGACCTCGCCAAAGCAGCAGGAGCCGCGAGGGTAGTTATCTACTATGACTCTCAGGTCATTACTAACCAAATAAATGAAGACTACGAGTGCAAAGGGGAAAGGATGAAGAGGTACCTTGATCAAGTAAGGGCAAGAGTAGATGATCTAGAGGCCAAAATCGTCCAAATCCCCAAAGGAGAAAATGAGCAAGCCGATCGGCTTACAAAGGCCGCTTCAGCAGAACATATGGTCATCCCCGGTAATGTACTCTCTTTTATTCAGCTTTCTCCACTAATAGATTCCAGCAACGTACAGGAAATAGGCTCTGACAGTAGCTGGACCACACCGTTAATTTCATACTTAAAAAACGGAGTCCTACTAGACGGAAAAGAGGCTGCAAGAAAGCTGAAGGTCCAGGCGGCAAGGTTCGTCTTAATAAAAGACGTCCTGTACAAAAGAGGCTTCTCCCATTCATATCTGAGATGCTTGGGTACGGAAGAAGCAGACTACGTCATGAGGGAGGTACACGAAGGAATCTGCGGAAATCATTCAGGGTCAAGATCATTGGTGCACAAGCTTATGCAAGTAGGGTACTATTGGCCCACTATGCAGAAGGACGCTGAGGCTTATGTCAAGACCTGTGACAAATGCCAAAGGTTCAGCAATATTATTAGACAACCAACCGAATAGCTGACCCCGATGACGGCCCCATGGCCGTTCGCACAATAGGGATTAAATATTATGGGACCATTCCCTACAACAGTACGACAGCTGAAGTTCCTGGTAGTGGGCATTGACTACTTTACAAAGTGGGTGGAAGCTGAAACTTTGACCACCATTACAGAGAAGAACGTACGAAGTTTTGTCTAGAGATGCATCATATGCAGGTTTGGCATTCATAGAGTCTTTGTCTCGGACAATGGGAGGCAATTCGACAACGACTCCTTTTGGGATTTTTGCTCATAGTTAGGAATAAAGAGCCACTACTCCTCCCCCGCCCACCCTTAGGCTAATGGCCAGGTCGAAGTCACGAACCGATCTTTCCTCAAGATTATCAAGATTCGGCTCGAGGGGGCAAATGGTATATGGCCTGAAGAATTGCCAAGTATACTATGGGCATACAGGACGATGGCAAGAACACCCACAGGAGAGACACCGTTACGACTAATGTACGGAAACGAAGCAGTCATCCTGGCCGAAGTTGGGCTCACGAGTTATAGGGTGCACAACTATGACAAGAACAAAAACGATGAGGTAATGCGACTACAGCTTGACCTAGTGGACGAGATCAGGGCGGTGGCAGAACAAAGGCTCGCTAGGTACCAGGACCGCATGGCCAAACACTACAACTCTCGGGTCCGACACAAAGATTTCCAAGTTGGAGATCTCGTTCTTAGAAAGGTCATGGGCCCTGCTAGGGACCCTACCCAAGGGAAGCTCGGCCTCAATTGGGAAGGACCTTACTGAGTTATGTCGTGGCAGAGGAAATGCACTTACCACCTAGAGACGTTAGACGGACAGAAACTGCCACATCCATGGAACACCGAGCACTTACGAAAGTATTACTAGTAGAAGAAGAAACATGAAGACCAACCTTTTTTATTTACATTTCAGCAAATTTTAGTCTTACTCCTCAGTTTTATCATTTACTTTAGTTTTTTTTACAACAATACCTCTTTTTCATTTTAAGCCCAAAAGGCAGGATTTGGTTTTAGAACTACTTTTATTTACAAATGCGCAGTAATAAGAGGAGTTTATTCAAAATTGTTGAAGTATCTATTTTAGAAATTTACAGTTTAAAGTTCACAAAAGTGGACGACTAAGTTCACAAAAGTGAATAACAAAAGTAAATGACTAAGTCCATAACGCATAGACTAAAAAGTTGACGGTCTCACCAAATAGATGAGACTATCATCATATGGACAAGGTTCTAAAACCAACGGGCCTACAAAGATGACAAGGTCATCAAGTCCATGACAAAAGCTAAAAAGCTGACAGTCCCACCAAATAGATGAGACTATCATTATATGGACAAGGTTCTAAAACCAACGGGCCTACAAAGATGACAAGGTCATTAAGTCCATGACAGAAGCTAAAAAACTAACGGTCCCACCAAATAAATGAGACTATAATCATATGAATAAAGTTCTAAAACCAACGGGCCTACAAAGATGACAAGGTTATCAAGTCCATGATAGAAGCTAAAAAGCTGACGGTCCTACCAAATAGATGAGACTATCACCATATGGACAAGGTTCTAAAACCAACGGGCCTACAAAGATGACAAGCTCATCAAGTCCATGACAGACTAAAGCTAAAAAACTGATGGTCTCACTAAACGGGTGAGGCCATTATAGAACCAACAGGCTTACATTAAGTCTATAAGATGACTGGAAATTAGAAAATTGACGGTCACATTATAGTAAGTAAAATAATAGAAATGGTGACAATTGACGGGTGAGGCTGTAAAGCCGACGGGCTACAAGTGACGGAACTATTACTTGGATAATGCAACCAAGCTGACGGACCTTGAAAAATGACGAACAAGGTCAAAATCCAAGGGGAAAGCCCGTGAAACTGACGAGACTATCCAACCCAAAAGGATAAAATGAACATGCTCATAAGTCACAAAAAGACTATACCGACGGAGTCTCCAAACCAGTTCAAAAAACTGATGGGGTTCCCAAAACAGACGGGAATGTTTACCAAGACTTTCTCTGGCACAATCACTGATTAAAAAAAATACGAAAACGACGGGAATAACATGCCATGTAATAAATGCAGCTGTATACAAACAAAAGCCCGAAAAAAACCAAACGGGCACTTAAACGATTGTTTGAAAAGTAATTAAAATACACATTAAACGATTTTTTGCAAAATGATTGAAATACAAGGTTAAAATACAAATAAAAAGAACTAAGGAGCAGGAGCGTTAGCAGGCTTCCCGTCAGCTTGTTGATTTTCAACGTCTACAATCATAATCGGAGTATTGGAAGTAGGAGTAGGAGAGTTTGCAGCAGGCTGGGCTAGAACAACGACACCGTCAGCCTTCGGAGTAAGATTAGGCTCAGAGGAGCCGTCATCTCCATCATCCATTGTAATTCCAGACAGGTCCAGCTCTGGGAATGCCGACGCGACCTGCTTAAGGCAATCGTCAAACCCAGTGCCATAATACTCGGCACAAGAGTTAATGAACGATTGCGTTGCTTTAAAATCTCGAACCGCGTCAGCCTCAGCCGTCTGCACCCTTTGGCCTAGATTCGTCACCTCCCCCTGGAGCTTTTCATTCTGACGGTTAGCCTCCCCCAACTTCTCCTTGACTTCCTTTAGCTCTTGGTTTAACGTGCAGATGACATCCTTGTACTGCCTCTGTTCATTCATCAGATTTGTATTATGCTTCCGGACCCGGGTGACGACTCCCTCCTTGGCAACGCAACGATCCTGAAGGGCCTTGACGCGCACCAATACCTGAGAAGAGAACACATACGTCAATCAGAGTTTTAAAACAAAATAAAACCAATTCAACCAAAAGGTAGCAAGCATACCCTAGTGAGATCAAAAAGGGTTAACGCCCCTAAATCATCCGTCCCCAACAAATCACAAGGCTCTATGTCCATCGGTTTTATGAAGGATCCAACCTCCCTGACGGTATAGTCCTTATGGGTCAGGAGGCAGTAGGGACCTTCATTGACGGGACCTGAGGAAGTCATTACCCCCTTGCTCGCGCCATGGCTTGGCATAAGAAGGGATTTTTCCTTTGGAGCACTATCCCAAGGAGTGACGGCGGCTTTCTTAGATGGACGGCCGTCACTCCCGTCGGGCTTCCTCTTTGCAGTCTTAGCGACGGTCTTAGGGGTTGACGAGGTTTGCCCCCTTGCTTCCTTTGCCCTTTTCTCCTCCTTCTGACGGGCTGCGATAGCCCTCACCTTCTGTTTAGCAGATTCCATCTCTACATATATATATATAATAATAAAAAAAAAAAAAGCAAATAGTTAGAACAACAGACGGAGGAGTAGACTGACGGAGGTAATAAGGAATTTACTCACGTCGGCGAGAAAAGTCGTCCAATTTCCGGGCTTCAGCTGATGGTTTTGGACCCCCGCAGTATAAATGAATAGTGTCAAGGGTGATTAAATCCCTACACTTTCGTTCCTCCAAGGGAATTTCGAGAACCCGACTGATGAACTCCTCCTATTCGTTGGTTATGTGGGGACGGGTATGAGCTAAAAAGAAAAAAGAGAAAGAATGTTAGTAGTGTCACTTCAAAACAAAAGGAACATGGTTGATGGGATTAACCTGAATCTTTGACAGAAGCCCAAGTGTTGTCAAAATAACCATGGGGCATCGTCACCCATTCCTCCTGACAGCAAACCCAATCCGTCCCTTCAACAAAGAAAAACCTACTTTTCCAGTTCCTATTGGAATCTGGCATATCTGATACCAGTCTCAAATTTTTCTCTCGGGCATGAAAATGGTATGTCCCCTTAGATGAGGCAATGTGATGGGGTCCGTAGCAGTAAAAGAATTCGTCCAAGGTAAGCTGACGGTTTCCTCCATTAAGTCGACCCCACAGGATTTCAGCACCTATGAAAGTTCTCAGGCATTCGGGGCGATTTGAGTGACGGACAGACCCAGAAAATCAGCTAGCTAATGGTGTAGGGCCGTCAGCGGCAATCTTAGACCCGCAGCAAACATGACATCATACATGCCAACGTCAGCGGTTCTCCCTAAGTAACATCTCTCATTCTCTCTAGGAAGACGGATCGGGATATGGTCTGGAACTTGGTAACGGGCGCGCAACTCCCTAAAAACCTTATCACTCATCATAGGTAAAAACTTGTTGACGACCCAATCCTCAGGAAGAATAAAAGGACGGTTATCCCCTGGACCCTTCGAGGTCCCTCCACTGGATTCCTCATCACCGTCACCATCATCCCCATCAACATCGACGTCATCCCCGTTAACATCAACATAATCCCCGTCGCTTCCATTCTCTCCTCTTCCCTCTTCTACTTCATCCTTACCCCCCTCAGTATAACTCTCATCACCGTCAGGAGATTGGGCCAACGTCTCTCTCTCTGACGAAGGTGAAAAGTCCTCTGACTCATCACCAGAACCAAAGGCCTTGTCGTAGCTCGTTCCTTCGCGGATTGACGACTCCTCACACGACGCGTCACTTGACATCTGACTACCTACAAGTGACGAATCTGATCTAAGTACCTAAGCTGACATCCTCACTAAAAAATTATTCAGGCATAAGTGAAAATGAAAGAGAAGAGGAAATAGAACTTACTGGTAAGTTGACTTTCTTAGAGAAATGGCTTCGAGGGCAGCAATTTATGAGGTGACGGAAGTAAGGAATGAGGTGACGAAATTCAGGGCAACGGTCTCTCTCTTTCAAAGATCAGCAAAGATGAAATAGGGGAAATGAGGAGGAGGAGCTGCTTATATATAGAGTGGAAGTGTGCGGAAGACGAAGCGACGCCCTCGTCAGAAGCAAAGCCAATGAGAACACGTCATTTGTCCAAGGCATTAAATGCACGGCGGCTTGAAGAGTCTCACGTATATAATTTTCCCGCCTCCTTAAAGAATATAACAATCAACAAGAACGTTAACTCCATAACCTATCAGTATGAAAAGTGACGGAGATATGGAGTAGTGGGCAACTGATAAGGATAAGAGATTAATCACAAAAGATAAGCCGACGGTTTATAGGTGACGGGAACGTCTGAGCCGTCAGCCTTCATTTAATGACTGTCGACGGGCGAGAGTTGTAGGGAGAAGCACCGGAGAGGCATCCCAAGGCTGACGGGATCATAAAGCTGAAGGGATCCTGAAGTTGACGAGATTAAGACTGAAGGCATAGTGCAAGCTGACGGCATTAGTCAAAAGATGCTTGCAAACCACGTTTATTTGTATAAGGAAATGACTTGCCCTCCATGTTTTGAGAAACCTAAGAGGGATTCTTATATGGAAATGATCTCGTAAAATACGCCTAAGAAGACTCCTATAAGGAAAAGACTTCTACTCTAAGGAAAAGGAGTCAACCCCTACTACTATAAAAACCCAAGCACCCTCATAAACTAAGGTACACATAATTTACCCTCTCTAGCACTCTAGAGTTGTGAGAATAATTCTGACTTAACATTCGAAGGATATTTGGCCGGCACCATACCGATGCTCTCTGCTAGGTCCTTTCTTTTTGCTGTGTAGGTGCTGTTTCGAGCGCGTGAGGACCATGTGGCTTACTGGTGATATTTTCGACATCATCAATTATAATTTGTTTAAACTACTATTTTGCACATATTATATGATAAATTTTATTACTTTCATAATACTCATAAAATATTCTATTAAAAAATTACTATTAGTTCCTAAACTTTTATTTTATATATAATATATATATATATATATAAACAAATTAATATTAGTTCAACTTATTGTTTAAAAAAAAAAAAAGAAGATGCCAAATTAATACTTTCCCATAAACATTACTCATAACAAAACTAAAGGCAAAATAAAACAGAAAAGAAAAATAAAATTTCGAGCTACAAGTTCCCACACGGAGATTGATAGCTCAAACCAAAGGCAAAGTAGGTTGATGGCTCGTAGTCAACAACTATGCGTGATCAGCATCTATGGAGGTGACGGCCAAGGAAATGTATGAATGACCTTACGGTAACTCGATTTAACCAAATCATCATGAACATTGGCTTTTTGTGAAGTCGCCGGATTGCAAGTGTGGACTACGAGTCTATGACACAGATGGATGAAGAACTCGGCTCACCTTGATAGTAACTCAAATGGCTACAAAGGGCTCCACTTTCCTCCCGATTTGGAGAAATTGAGATTTGTGGGCCTAGGTGGAACCCACTCTATTTTTTTCTCCTCCATTTTCTCTTTAAAAAAATTAATTTAAAAACGCCCATTTTCCTTACCCACCATACACTCACCATTTTCCTTACCCACCATTTTCCAACCAATCATAATGTCAATAATTCATTATATGCAGGTTGAACTAAGGCACAACAATTAACCTTGATTCAAACCTAATCAAAAGGCTCCTAAGTTGGTAATTATAGAATATTCTAGGAATACAATAATATCTTTTTTTGGAGTTATCACCAACCCCAATGAATTTCATTATTTAAAATAGAAGTTTACAATTGAAATAAACCCTTCTAAAACTACTCCCAAGTAAAACTTACAATGGCCCCACAAATTGCTCCAAACTTCTTGGACTCTTCTATTATGAAAGTGATAACTCCAAAAAGAAATTTAGATTAGTATACTTATTGTTTCTTAATATTGTATTAGTATTTTCATTTATAAATATTTGCCAATTGAGGAAGTAGTGGATGGACTACTTC
>JAOXJQ010000588.1:0-11353 GCA_025762765.1 Quercus bicolor | reverse complement strand
GAGAGATGCAAACACAAGGACAACACTCGATGTGTTATCGAAGAGGAAACCGAAGCCCTCGGTGTAAAACCTCTCCGTCGCCCTCCAAGCGGTAAATAATCCACTAAAGAATGTAGTTGGGATACATGAACAGCAGAAAGACCTTCCAAGCCTAATCTACCCAATGTACCTGAGCCCTCGAAGCTCCTACTCCAACGAGGTTACGCCGAACCTATTTCTTCTTTAGCTTGGCGGATTCCGCTACTTGACCATAGCATCTACCAATATGAAATTGGACCCTTCTTAACTGCTTCCCAAACACCAAATGGTCTCCTCACAGATATAGGTATGGTGAGAAAAGGTTTTGGTAATGTGCCTCTCAAGGATTTGATAATGGAGAGGAAGAGAGTAGAGGAATTTGAAGAGTCTTTATATGAAGATTGTGGATGAATCAATTTTGTTTTTCTCTAGGGTTTCTCTCTCAAAATTCTCTCTAGAAGCTCTCTAAAAATCGTGGGTATAAGGGTATATATATAGTAGGGTGAGAAGGAATGTGAAAAGTCAGTTTTTCCTAAACAGGGTGTTCTGGCGACTTGACCTCACAACTGGGTTGAGTCGCGAGTTCAATCCGTGAGCTAACGGCCTAGCCAGCCTGGGACTTTTATTCTGTAGTGCAACAGCTGGCGCGACTCTTCAGCTTCTGGTATGCTTGGCACATGTGCACCTTCTGGCGACTTGCAAGCTGTGAGCCACCCGCGAGATCCAGTCGCGAGTCCTTACTTCTTTGCACAATCTTGAGCATTTCTTCACACTCTCTCACACACTACCCTTACATGATTCCCACCTAAATACAGGGTTACTAATTGCTAAAATACAAGAAAATTTGGCACGGAATAAAGCCAACAAGATGGTTGATAAAATTCAACCTTACAAAAACCCAACTAAATTCAATTGTTTTTCATTCTATTAATATCTCTAAGGTAATCTTTAACTCTTTTCATTGATTTTGATCTTTAGATTATGTTTTTGAGGGTTTTATGTTCGTAGTTGGGATTTTCTCAAATGGGAGTTGGTAAACTTAATTTTTATCAATCTTTTTGATTGGGCTTTATTTTAAATGATGATTTGCTTTGGATGTTGGCCCCTTATGGCAAAAATAACATGTATTTAGGCAAGTTTTTCATATGTTCATGCATTGTTTAACATACATGTATAGTGTGTACACTCTAAGTGTTTGATAAAATGCCCAAATGGCATTTTGTTGTTGTTTTGGACTCCGATGAGTACCAAACTTTGGGGATCACCATAATTATTCATGCTTATCATGTTTTAATCATTGGTTGTGTGTTTTATACACCATGCCCCGTGAGTGCTTGCTCATGCATTGGTCATGCATCTCACATGCACACTAGATGCACACTAGATGCACATTTGCT
Source organism: Quercus bicolor (assembly GCA_025762765.1). Taxonomy (NCBI): domain Eukaryota; kingdom Viridiplantae; phylum Streptophyta; class Magnoliopsida; order Fagales; family Fagaceae; genus Quercus; species Quercus bicolor. The sequence goes on along the minus strand of JAOXJQ010000588.1, from coordinate 9,938 downwards.
GCACACACTCTAACACTTGACATGGTTTGCACTCATTCATGCTAGTTAAGTCTTTTTAGACCTTTTAGCACATATAACATGTTCTTGTGTCTATGTCATGCCTAGGTTTATATCATGTTCCATCATTCTTAGCATGTCATGTTCTTTATGCTTTGTAGCATTTTTTTAAAGATGTTTTTTTTGTCTTTTGGTTGAATTTTATTCCTCTTGATTCATTTGTCTATTTGTAACAAAAAGGGGGAGAGTATACCGGAGAGTATATCGGTGTGTTTTGTCATTTCTATATGACTCATGTGCACATTCGTAAGGGGAGAAAGCCATAGGGGAGATGCATATACTAAGGGGGAGAAGACATTTTTTTAGAAAACCTTGTTTTACTTTATGCTTGTTTTCTCGTTGCTTTTTGGTGCTTTGAGTTATGTTTAGTATCATCTATGCTTTGCTGCTCTCATTGCATCATGCTTATGTGTTGAACATGCATATATCTTTATGCTATTGTGGTTTATTGATTGCATGTTAGGATGATCATTTGCTTTATTATGTGATCATTGTAGTCATTTCCATATGACTGTTTTGGTGTATGATCAAGTTGCTCACATTTTTCACATCATGTTTACTTGATCGCAATTTACTTGTTACATTATACTTGTCCTTTTATCACTTGATTTACCTTGAGGGTCTAATGTGTTTTGTGCAAGTGTTTCAGGTTACAGGTGTATATGTTCCAAGTTCATCACAACTCCTATGATTCATGATAGGGGGAGTGATATGATAAGGGGAGAAAGAGAGAAAGAGCTTTGTGCTATATTAACTATGTTTGCTTTGCTCATAGTTCATGATTATGCTTAGCTATTTAAAATTTTGTGACTATCTCAATGCTTTGTAGCATTTTTTTTATTACTTTTAGATATTGATAATTTGTCTTGAGTACTTCACACTTGTGCCCTACTAGGATCTTGTTCCTAGATGCATATACTTCATGTATTTTGCATTGGTCGTGTGTTGGACATACAAGTGATCATAAGTTATTGCTCTTTGTTTGCATGTCCGGATGAACACTTACTTGCTAAATGTTCATTGTAGTCATTCTTTAATGATTGAACTTGTTTGATCAAGTTTTTGTTTACAAGATATCTAATGTTTACAAACTTGATCGCACTATGCTTGCTCATGTACATACCTTGTATTCAATTTGTCATAAGCTTAATGAAAGTTTTGTTTGTGTGCGAGTGCTTCAGGTTAAAGGTATAAACGTGCAAGTACTTCACAGTTTCTAAATTAAGCGTGAGTGAGTTTTGCCACTGTTCCCAAACTCACGTTTAAGTCTAGAGTTTGTTTTAGGGGTTTTGTCACGGAATAGCCAAAGGGGGAGATTGTAAAGTTGTGATTTACAAATATGTATTTTGTTGGCTTTTATTCCGTGCCAAATTTGATTGTAATTATATTCAATCTTTTGTACCCTGTATTTTTTGTGGGATTTGATTGTAAGGGTTATGTGTTAGAGAAAGAGAGTGTGAAGACTCAAGCAATTGAAGCCAGAAGAGTTCTTGCGAGTAGCTCGCGACTAAGCTTCCCGCAAAGTGAAGCATGTGCCTTGCACATGACTGGAATGCGAAGAGTCAGTACAGGATGGAGACAGCTGTGTCTCGTGAGTATCTCGTGGGTAAGGTCTTCCCACGAGACACCCGCGAGACATTCTGTTCTGCCAGACTGTACTATTAGATACACACTATCTGTACCTACACTATATATACCCACATTATCTACAAATGTTGAGGAGTGCTTCTGAGAGAAAACCCTAGCCTCAAACCTTGAGAGTTAGAGATTGTTATACCCACAATCCTCTACACAATTGCTTATGGATTTTCCTCAATTCCTATCTCTCCATTTCTATACCATTGAGAGGTTGATAGCCCAAACACTTACCACACCCTTTCAGAGTGTCAAGTGAGATTTTGGTGCTACTGGGAAGTATTGGAAGAAGCCAAGGATGGCAGATGCAACATGGAGCTTGTTGTGGGATCCGGAGAGCTAGACAAGACACGGTTCTAAGAAGCCTTGTTAGAGTAGGAGCTTGGAGGGCTTAGGTACAGCGGGTAGATTAGACTTGGAGGATCTCTTGTTGACCCATGTATCCCAACTAATTGTCTAGTGGATTGATTACCGCTTGGAGAGCGGCGGAGAGGTTTTTCGCCGAGTTCTTCGGTTTCCTCTTCAATAACATATCGGCGTGTTATCTTGTATTTGTATTCTCTCTTCCCTACTCTTCTACATTCCATTTTACTGTTGTGTTGTCTTATTTATGGATTAGAGTAGTTTGTTTGTTTATCCGCTCGCATTTACACTATTCCGCACTTAGAACTAAGTAAGTGTAAAATCTATCGAGCCGTAACTTTAATTTGGGGGTCTAAACAGCTCTTGTGTTTTTAGCACATTTTTGAGCTTTCATAAAATATAAGTAAATATTTGAAATTGAAAAAAAAAAAACAAAAAAATTGTGCGTGTTTGTGTTGGGTTGCAGAAAACGGATGCGTTGAAGAAAGCTTATGCGGCAGCGCGTGTAATGCAGTCGGAGAGGATAGCACTTTGCTTTCAACACAATCTTTAGGTTTAAGAAAAATAAAGGGATTTGTTTGCTCACATAATAAAAGGCACAATTTTGGAAAGAAAAACAGAGAGAGGTGGGATAGCACAGGGAGATATGAGATGAGAAAGCTTATGCGGCGCCGCGTGTATGTCTCTCACTCTCTCACTTTTCTGATTTTGCCCTCTCTTGAAATGCCCAAATGGGCAAACCCTTCTTCTTATTCTCTTATTTTCCTCCTAAAATCCTCAGGTGTCTCTCTGTTTCTATGCAGTAGATTTACACAGTTTTACATGATTAGAAGTTCAAGGTAGTTCAAACTTTGGAGAAAAGAACAATTTTTATACCTTTTTTTTTTTTTGGATATTGTAAATTTGAATTTATTCAACTATGTGTTGGCTTTATTCTGTGCCAAATTTACTTGTAATTTAGCATTTAGAAACCCTGTATTTAGGTGGGAATAATGTAAGGGTTGTGTGTGAGAGAGTGTGAAGATTTGATCAAGAGTGTGCAACAAGAAGGTGACTCGTGACTAGGTTCGCGACTGACTCGCGAGTGGTAACTCGCCAAAATGATGCACACGTGTGAAGCATGTTGGAAGATGAAGAGTCAGGCCAGCTGGATCACTACAAGACAAAAAGTACAGTTTGGCCTAGTCTGGTAACTAGCGACTGGAACTCGAGACTCATCCTAGTTGCGAGTGACTCGCCAGTGCACCCTGTTTTGCTGAAAAATTACATTTCACATTCCATCTCATACCCTACTATAAATACCCTTATACCCACAAAATGTATAGAGCTTCCAGAGAGAATTTTGAGACAGAAGCCCTAGAGAAAAAAAAGATTGATTCATCCACAATCTTATACACTTGATTCTCTAAATTCCTATACTCTTACCCTCTCCATTGTCATACCCATGAGAGGATCATAAACCAAATCCTTACCTTATCAAATTCAGAGTAGTGAGAAGGTTCTTGGTGTTTAGGAAGTATTTCAAGAGAGAACCAATTCATATTGGTTGATACAATGGGCTAATTGCGGGATCCAGAAAGCTGGAGAAGACACGGTTCGACGTAACCTTGTTGGGTTAAGAAGCTTGGAGGGCTTAGGTGCATTGGGTAAATTAGGCTTGGAGGGTCTATTATTATTCATGTATCCCAACTAATTTTCTAGTGAATCATTTACCACTTAGAGGGCGACAAAGAGATTTTTCGCCGAGTTCTTCGGTTTCCTCTTCGATAACACGTGCTGGTGTTATCTTGTGTTTGCATCTGTCTTTCCCTTACTCTTAGCTTTTAATTTCTGCTGGTTGTGATTAATTAATGGCTTAGAGTAGTTTGTTAATTTGGGTATTGCTTAAATTTCATATTCCGCACATATTTTGTTTAAATATAAGCTTATATTGGAAAATTTGTATTTGGGAGTCTAAACATTCACAAGTGTTTTATACATTGAGTTTTCAATTGGTATCAGAGCGGGTGCACTTTGATGGATTTCTATATCCTTAGTGTGATCCTTGACCCCTAGGATGGATAGGTCTCAATCCCTCAATGCACCTCCCTTCTTTGATGGGAGTAATTACTCATTTTGGAAGGTGCGTATGCTTGCATTTTTGTGCTTCATTGATAAGAGTGTGTGGGATGATGTAGAAATTGGTTGGACAAGATCGGAGGCTACCAAATCCACTTGGGATAAGGCAACTCTCATGGCAGCTAATGCTAATATCAAAGCACTTAATGCTATATTTTGTGGTGTCTCATCGAATGAATTTCACAGATTTCTCATGTGTCAATTGCTAAGGAGGCATGGAAAATTTTGCAGACTACCTACGAAGGCACCATGAAGGTGAAGGATACCAAGTTTCAAATGCTTACCACTGGGTTTGAAGAATTGAAGATGAGCGAAGATGAATCATTCGACTCATTCTATGTAAAGTTGAGGGAAATTGAACTTAGGTGAGAAGACGGAAGACTCCAAAGTAGTAAGAAAGATCCTTAGATCATTGCCAGAAAGCTTCTGAGCCAAGGTGACCACCATTGAGGAGAGCAAGGATCTTGATGAGATAAAGGTCCAAGAACTTATCGGCTCTCTTCAAACATATGAGCTCACTCTACCATCTCAAAGGAAGAATAAATCCCTTGCTCTTAAGACGATCAATGAGAGAATTGAAGCTCAAGATTCCTTGGAAGAGGACGATGTTGAAAAAGAGGCGGCATTCCTTGCAAAGAACTTTCGTAAGTTCTTGAAGTTCAAAAAGGATGGGAAGTCCTTTGAGAAAGGAAAATTCTCCAATTTCAAGAAAGACAAGGACTTCAAAAGGAAGGATTCCAAAGACTCTTCTTCTTCTCAAGGAATCACTTGTTATGAGTGCAACGGGCATGGTCCTTTGAAGAAAGAATGCCCTACCTATTTGAAGGGAAAGGGTAGAGCTCTTGCTACAACCCTTAGTGATTCGGATAGCTTAAACTCCAATTCTGAAGAAAGCTGTGATGGGGAAGGAACTACTCTGCTTTCGTGGCCATTGCACCCGTAGATTTTTCGGAAGATTTAAGTACTCTAAAGGAAAAGCTTGGTGAGCATACCGAAGTGGAATATATTGGTGTTAGAGATGAATCCAATGATGATGAAAAAGAGTGCGTTTATGAAGGAAAAAAATAGATTGCAAGAATCCTACAATGCACTTCTTGAAAAGAGTGGAGAATATGCAAGAGTGGCTAAGGCAGCCATTAGAAAGATGAAGAAAGCAGAAGAGGACTATAAAAGCATCCTCGCACGGTACAAAGAGACCAAGTGTGAAGTTGAAGGGTTAAATGAAGAACTAAACAATGCCTATTTCAAGATAAAGTTTCTTGAGCTTGAGGTTGTTCAAGAAAATGCCAAAGAGGAGCGTGTTGCTTTCAAGAAACTTGATGAAGTGCTTGCCTATCAAAAGCCCTCTTCGGATAGAAGTGGCTTAGGGTATACTAGAGAAGGTAGCTCAAACTCTAAAGTGTCAAAGGAAATGAAGTTTGTCAAGGCTAAAGAAGCATCAACTCCTCTTGTTGACAATGTAAAATCTAAAAAGAAGCAAAATGTGGTGAATCAAATGGTGTTGACGAAGTCTCCCAAGCCAATTGTGGCTAAGCCTAAGGCAAGAGGAAAGTCTCTTCCTAAGAGACAAAGAGGTCCATAAATGCAACATTATTGCCATCATTGTGGAATCCTATGGCACACTAGACAAAATTGCTACAAGCTCCAAGCATTAAAGAATGCAAATCTTCAAAAGCCAAGAAGACAAGGAAAAGGCAATGGGAAACCCAAGCAACCAAAATGGCAAGAAGGAGAACCTGTTATAAGTGATGTGATGAAGATCATTGACACCATCACCTCATGTTTGGCCAACTTCACCTTGAGGTTTGAGAATCATGACTCAAGTACCCAATCCTCACAAGATATCACCCCAAATGCACGTGCCGTATGGGTGAAAAAGGGTACTCATGTATAAGCATTATAACATGCCCATTCATTAATTCTTTCTATATAATGTGACAGTGTTGTTTGCTTGTTTATTTTACATTCTAGCATGTTTTTAATTGTTTTTTTTTTTTTTTAAAGCTTGTTTGTTGATTTTGATCATTCTTTACTTTTCTTTATGTCAAAAATCCAAAAACACATAAAAAGTATAAAATCCAAAAAGTTTGATCGGTGGTGTTGTGCAATGTCATATGCATGTTTAGCCTTGTACCTCCATACTAATGGCTTTGTGCATTAATGAGCTTAGCTTATTCTCTATGCACTTGAATCTTTGTGGAAAACATCTTGACATCTATGTGATTGTTGTAGATAGATCTTCAAACTTGTCATGAATGATTAGTCAATAGTTTTGTTGATCTTGAGACATGTGTAGACTTGTGCCTATATCTCTTCCCACTTTTTTTTTTTTTTTCTTAAAAGCTCAACCAATATCAAATCTAGAAAAGAGATAATGGGCTAAAAAAGCCGTCGCACAAACTAGTATTTGACTAGGAAAAAGGGAAAGCGACATGTATTTAAAAAATGTATAGTGCCAAAAGCCAAAGGCTTACTCATCAAATTTAAATATAAAAAATTTTAGGCATCAATCTCAAAAAAAGATGTAAAGATCAAAATGATCAAATGTTATCAAAAGAAAAGAAGCCAAATGAAAAGCTTCTAACTCAATGTAATTGAGTTTATGTGAGAGGTCATATATGTTCATTTCTGAAAGCTCAAATTTGTGTGAAAACACAAGAGCTGTTTAGACCCCCAAATTAAAATTACGGCTCGGTTGATTTTACTCTAACTTAAACTAAGTGCGGAATATAGTAAATGCGAGCGAACAAACAATATAACTACTTTAAGCCATATTCATTAATCACAGAAGAAAAATGAAAGCTAAAAGAGTAGAGAACAAGAATGTAAACACAAGATAACACGCCGATGTGTTATCGAAGAGGAAACCAAAGAACTCGCATGTATACACCAGTATCCTAAAACACTTGCACACAAACAAAACTTTTATTAAGCTTATGACAAGTTGAATACAAAGTACGTATATAAGCAAGTAAAATGCAATCAATGTAATAACCACTATATAAACAATGAAGCATAACTTGATCAAATAAGAACAGTCATTAAAGAATGACTACAATGACCATTTAGCTAGTAAATGATCATCCAGACACGTAATACAATTAAGAGCAACATAAAAATCAATTGCATGTCCAACACACAACCAATGTGAAATACAAGAAGTATTTGCATCAAGGATACAAGATTCAATAAGGGCATAAGTGTGTAGTACTAAAGATAATGCAACAAAATCTAAAAGTACCTAAAAAAAGAAAAAGAAAAAGGCTACAAAGCAAGGATACAAAAACAAAGTACTTAATATAAACTGAAATTTTTAAACCAAAGTACTTAAAAGCTTTAAAAGAAAGCAATGTAAATATCCAAGAGTTATAAAAACTATAAAGGTAGAAACAAAATTAAACCACTAAGCCACCAAAATGAACCAATATCTATGACATGCTATGCTATGCTCCCCCTCAAACTGTGCAACTCCCCCTCAAAAATTTCTCCCCCTTTTTGACCGAAATGGCCAAAGGAGCTAGAACTGCTCAAATTCTGAGTCGGATCCTTCTTGTTGCTGCCGCTGCTCCATTATCATGTCTTCAATCTGAAAAGACAGTGCAGGCCTTCGACATAGGTAAATTGATCCGAGATGTGTTGAACATGAGATTCTAGCATACCATACATTTGCTCAACCCTAGCAATGAGGCGATCAAGACGATCGGGTCCCTGTGCTTATGCTTGGGAAGATGGTTGTGCAGAGCCCTTTAGGGCTGATGTGAACCTATCAATCTCTTCCTCCTTGTCCCCACCTTCTTCCTCAATATCATCCTTTGGGATTTGAGAAATGTCGATTTTTGATTGGGTAATGTGGGCTTTGCTTCGGGTCACCGTATGAGCACCAATGGGATAGTCCCGTTGCACGATGGTAAGATCGCTTGGAATCTTCAGCCTTGTCTTTGCTATGAGACCTATAATGAGACTTGGGAATGGCAATATTGTCCTTGAGTTCCTCTTGGTGATGCTTTTGGTCAGGAGGTAGTATATATGACCACATATGTCGATCTCCTTATGTGTGAAGAGATCATACAGGACAATAGTTCTTGGTTCGGACAATGTTGTCAAGTTCCTCACCGGGTAGAGGTTGTGGATCATTACATAAGCCAATGTCCTTATCTCTGCGTTGAAAGGAATGGTGTTCATTGATTTCTTTTTGAGAGAGCCATCGAGGAGCTCCACTATTGGCTTAAAAGAGTCCAATCTATCATCATATTATATGGAGATTTGTTGAGATGGTGGACGAACTTCTAAGAACTCTTGAATGGAATCCCTTGTGATAATGAATTCTTTTTGTCGCACCCAACAGTTGATGTGATCTCCTTCCACAGTGGCATTAGCGAAGAATTCCCTTATGAGTTCAACATAGACATTTCCATTTGGATTCAGCAACTTTGTCCAAGTTCTCTCCTTGAACACTTTAGGTATAGAAGTGTTTTAAGGGTCTCCATTCTTACAACCCTTTCAATGATGATTGTTTCCCTTTTGTAGCAGTCGTTGTAGGCCATGTCTGCCTTAATGGTTTGAAAATTCTCTGAGTCCGAGCGTGGACGCTTTGAGGATTTCTTGGAGGCAGAGTTCTTAGTAGGAGACATCTGCAAAAACAGACACAAAATACAAAGGAACAAGAGCAGAAAACAAGAACACAAACTTAATTAGTACCAAGTTAGTCCATAAAATAAACATAAAGTCCTAAAAAGAACATAAACAATGTCACAAAATCATGTTATAAGTGCTAAACATGTAATAACATAAATCTAGTATGATTGAAATGCAAAAACATGACAAGTGAGCAAGTGTGCATCAAGTGTGCATGTGGTGTGCATATGTGATGCATGTGCAAGCATGACTAAGCACATTTGGGACAAAGTGTGTAAAACACACACCCAATGATCAAAACATGATAAACAAGTCCAATCATGGTAATCCCCAAAGTTTGGTACTCATTGGAGTCCAAAACAACATCAAAATTCCATTTGGGCATTTTATCAAACACTTGGTATGCACCTATAAAACTAACATGTGGCAATGCATGGACATAAGTGAATCTTGCCTAAATACATGTTAAATTGCCACAATTGGCCAACACAAACACAAACATATCAAATGGGACAAAGCCCAATCAAGAAATTGAAAAAAAAATCACAAAATTTAAAGTTTCACAACCCTTTTTCAAAATAACCCAATTCAAGTAAATCTTAGAATTTTTTGCACAATCTAAGGAAATAAAGAGAAAATATTTTACAAACATACCTTAGAAATGATTTTGAAACGATTGCACTTGAGATTTGGTTGGGTTTTTGAGTGAAATTAAGTTTTGGGTTGTTTGAGGCTTGAGGGAGGTGAAGTGAGGGAAAACAAATGAGTTTGAAAAACTGTCTACATCAGCCCTTTAAAACTGAACACATGCGTTTTTTGCGGGTTAACTTCTCACAAAAAATGCCTCTGAAGCACAAAACTTTTCACGGGAAGACTTTGCTCGCGAAACAATTGCGAGAAAGTTGCGAAAGTTTCTGTCTGAAATTTGTGTTTTCATATTTTTCCTTAACCCATTTTCGCGGGAAGTGCTTAGTCGCGAGCTTCTCGCGAAAATGCCTTTGAAGGAGTTTTTGATGAAAATCATGAAAAATGCAATTTGAATAAAAACTCAAACACAAAAGCATAAAAACACTTTCAAAAACATATAAAATACTCAAAAATCTTTTTGGGTTTGATCGACAAGCAATTGA
>JAOXJQ010000559.1:0-11356 GCA_025762765.1 Quercus bicolor | reverse complement strand
GTACATATGTTGCATAAATTTGAAAAGAAAAAAAAAAAAAAAAAAAAACAATTATCCAGCTTCAAGCCATTATAATGTCTTAATTAAACTTTCCCAAGAATTCTTGGAAAATTTATTGGTTTTGAATACGATTCAACTGTAAGAAATTAAAAATTCTTATAGTCTAGTAATCTAATTCGTGTTACATATATTGTATAATAATTTATCCAAAAAAAGCACATATTATATAACTAAAAATAGGAATGGAGAATGAGCAAAAGACCTACTTATTAATTAAAGGAAAATGTTGAGAACCGATAACGGTGGCTATTATGAAAGAACTTTCATGCAATAGAAATTAAGGTTTTTTTATTTATTTTTAGGACACTTATTCTATGGTAATTAGGAATGCTGGACACTCAAAAAAGAGTTTGCAAACCTATTTTGATTCTTTAATGGGAAGTGTCTTTGTTAACCTTCTAGAAGCCCAGGAATTGTGTTGTTCCTGTTGATTTTATACCAAGTGAATCTTTTCATAATTCTTTCACTAGGATGGTTCATATTCCATGGTGCCTAAAACAAATTTATATCTCCAATGCCAAACTTTTATAATTTCACAAACACACATATCTGCTAGAGCCCGTCCCAAAATTCAACTTTTGCCAACTGCGAGACCAATTTTTACTATATTCTGAAGGTAGATTCAGAGACTAGAATGCAATTGGATCTCCAGAAGAATCATTCTAAAGATTCCCTTGTGGTTCTATATAACTTATGGTTCTAGATATGTCTTACCTCTTTTTAGGAGAGGGATTAGTGTGAGGGTCTTGTGCCTCGCCTAGATACGTGTTTGTTCATGTTATTTCCCATTACAACACTTGTGGTTGCTAATATTATTGTGAAAGAAGAATGTGAACTTATTCATGAAAGTGAACACAGCCCACCAATTACGGGATAGTACATTCTCAAAAAAATAAAAATAAATAAAGGATAGTAAAAACAGGTTCTGGGAAAGCGTGGCAAGAAGATAGTTTCCAGCTTACAGTTTTTGGCCGATTATGAGGGCTTGTCGACACCACCTGTTTGTTATTTCTATAGCCAATCAAGCTGCTTCCAAAGCAATAATGTTCATTTCAAACCTTCAAGTCAGTAATGGATACTACTTGGGTGTTTTACTCCAAACTAAAAAGCTACTTTATCTTACTAATCATCTTATTTTTGCCATTATTCATAAACCCCACTATACTTTTTGGTACTATTCATGGATTCCACTGTACTATTTTAATTAACTTTTACATTTATCCACAATACTTTTAACAAAATAAGTAGATCTCAAATAGTACTTGGGTGTTTTACTCCAAATTAAAAAGCTACTTTATCTTACTAATCATCTTATTTTTGCCATTATTCATAAACTCCATTATACTTTTTGGTACTATTCATGGATTCCACTGTACTATTTTAATTAACTTTTACATTTATCTACAATACTTTTAACAAAATAAGTAGATCTCAAACAGACTTTGCGAATGTGTAAGCTAACTGCCGTAACTACTTATTACTTTTCATTATCAAAATTTGTATATTGTAGAGGCTTTTTGTTTAGAAAGAGGTAATAGACGTAAATTGATACATATTCCTTAATGAGCCTAATTTTTATTTATAAAAGAATCTTTCTAGATGGTCCACCTTTGCATTTGCTTAAACGTAAATCTACCTAATTGTTGATTCCTGCATTCTTTCTTGGAGTTTCCTATAGAGGTCGGTCTTTTTAAACCAAAAGACTGAGTTGATCATGCTAAGTTGGGTCACTTCAGTTGGACCAAAAAAAATGATGTCTCTCTCTAATTTTGTGTTAATCTTAGATTCTTTTTTTTTCAGTAATTTTTTGTTTTCTCTTTTAGATCAGCTTAAAGGGCTTATATGTTATATTCATTATTGCTTTTTACTATCTATCTTCCATGCAAATTTGGATATCTGGTTAGAGCTCCTCCCTTATATTCCTAATGGGTCTTCATATTTGTCTATGTGATGTTCTTGTTAGGCTTCTTATCTTCCAGTCTGTTTGTTTGTTTGTTTTGTTTGTTTGTTTTTCCTTTTTCTTTTTCTTTCAACTAGAAACATTTGACATTTGATTGTTGAGGCTTTAATCGCAAGGAATTTGATGGACATTTTATTTTCTTTTTTTGGGTAAATTCTAATGGAGACATTGGTATATCATTGGCCACGTGGAGGATGAATTTGATTCTATATTAAATACTTACAAAACAAAGGGTAATTAATTTGATGATGTACTGATGGATATTATGACATTTTGTAAAATTCATTATTGACAAGGGTGTTTTCACAAAGAAGTGAACTCGTTACATACGAAGAAGCCGACTGCTCCATTGAGCCCATCAGCTTCACGTGCATGTATAGAAGTACAAAGACGACCTCCCTTCAATACCCAACGGCGTCTACATAAGACGATGGGAATCCACAAATGGAACAAGAGGTTGATGGGAAGAGGGAGGCCAACGGGAATAAAGAAGCCAACGGGAGTAAAAAGCGTGACAGGTCCAGCGTGGCCTTACTTGACCTCCACGAATATCTATACAAGGAAATATCTTGTACTCCACTATTAACCCTAGTCAAGGGAATCCTCGTAAGGAAAGGATCTCGCGAGATACGTGTATTAATGAGGATCTTCCCTACAAGGAAAGACCCTTTCTGCCAAGAAACGAATGTTAGCTCTACGCTACTATAAAAACCCTAAAACCCTCACAAACCAAGATACGTATAATTTACCCCAATTCTGACACTCTATAGTTATGAAAGTTCTTTAACTTAACATTTGAAGGGTATTTTGCCAATACTATACTAGTACTCTATGTGAGGTCTTCTTCTTCCTTATTGTGCAGGTCTTAATGAGAGCACGTGAGGATTGTGCGACTTACTGACAATTTTTGGTATCATCAGTTGGCGCCGTCTGTGGGAACGCATAGCTACAACTTCATTATAGTAGAAGCTGTACTACCACTTCTCGGACAAAGAGTTGTATGGTACTCACTCGCTCAATGGCTACCACCAACAACCAAGGAGACGAACCACGTACTGCTGCCCTTGAAAGACAGGTATAGACCCTTGTTGCAGCCGTGGAACGCCTTATCAAGCAAAACTACGACCTGGAGGAGCAACTGCGCCAAAGGAACGCAAGACCCAATAATCATGAGGATGAGCAAGAAGATACCAGCACTGAAAGAAGGGACCAAGAAGGACCCAAAGGAAGCAACGCCTCAAGCAGACAAGAGCGACAAGACACCAATTGTCCATCCATCACGGAAACAGCATCACCATATATGGTTACGGAGATGCAGATGATGAAGAAACAGATCGATTTCATGATGAATGTCCTCAGAGGATGGGTGTCAAGTGACCTCGATGAGTTAGTCCACCGGACGGACTCGCCTTTTACTACGCCTGTCACTTCGTTCCCCCTCCTGCTAAAGTTTCGTATGCCACAAGTAGAAGCCTACGATAGGTCAAGGGATCCTTTAGATCACCTGGGGTCATTCAAAACCATTATGCACTTACAAGGTGTGGCAGACGATATCATGTGTCGAGCCTTCCCAACTACACTTAAGGGTCCAGCAAGGATATGGTTCAGCAAGTTAACACCCAACTCCATCAGTACCTTCAAGGAGCTGAGCACGCAATTTGCCTCGCACTTTATCGGTGGTCACGGGTATAAGAAGTCCATTGCATGTCTAATAAGCATCAAGCAACGAGAGAATGAGATGCTGAGGTCTTACATAACCCATTTCAACAAGGAAGCCTTTTTCAATAGATGAGGCTGACGACAAGATATTGGTTGCTGCGTTCACCAATGGATTGCAGAAGGGGAAGTTTTTGTTCTCCTTATACAAAAACGACTCGAAGACCATGTCAAACGTGCTTTATTGAGCTACTAAGTACATGAACGCAGAAGATGTGCTGCTAGCTCAAGAGGAGAAACCTAAGAAAAGGGAAAGGCAAGAAGATGCACGACAGGATAGGGGACACGACCAGGACCGGAGATCGGCGAGAGGATAGGCGCTCCAAACCCCCCGTTGGAAGATTTGCGAAATTCACCCCACTAACCGCCCCTATCGATCAAGTCTTGATGTAGATCAAAGACGAGGTGACCTTGACGTGGCCCGGCAAGTTGAAGGGAGATCCCAATAAGAGGTCCAGAGATAAGTATTGTCATTTTCATCGAGACCATGGTCACGACACTTCCGAATGCTACAACTTGAAGCAATAGATTGAAGCCTTTATCAAACAAGGGAAACTACAATAATTCGTCAGCAAAGAAAGGGCGGATCCACCGCAGGAGCAGGCTACAAGAAGGAATAACGAGCACCCCAGGCCAACCATAGGGGACATAAGAATGATTGTAGGGGGCACTACGGCTTCTGGCTCATCTAAGAAGGCCCGTAAGACCTACTTCAGAATGGTCCAAAACGTTCAGCTAACGGGTTTCATCCCAAAGATGGCATGGTTAGCAACCCCATAATTGGATTCTCGAAGGAAGATGCTCGATGTCTCCACCATCCACACGACGATGCACTCGTTGTTAGCATATGGATGATGGACTACAACACTCATCGGGTCCTAGTTGACAATGGAAACTCTACTGACATCCTTTACTACCCAGTATTCTAGCAGATGAGGATCGAGAAAGAAAAACTCATACCAACCAATATGCCATTTGTTAGGTTCGGAGGAACGAGAGTGTACCCCTTTGGTGCGGTCACATTGTTCGTAATGGTCGTGACTACCTGCATCAAATTACTAAGGATGTTACATTCCTTATTGTCAACTACTCATCTGCCTACAATGCCATACTGGGCCGACCTACCCTCAACTCATAAAAGGCTGTAACTTCAACTTATCACTTGATGATTAAATTCCCCACCGGGTACGGAGTAGGAGAGGTACGTGGGGACCAAATGGTGATGCGCGAGTGCTACATAGCGATGTTAGAGATGAATGACCATTTACAGACCATGAGCATAGAAGAATAGCAGACGGTTGTAGAGCCTATTGAGGGATTGGAGGAAATACTCCTCAATAACTCCAGGCCTAAGCGAACGACTAGGATTGGCACCCTCGCTAGTCTGCCAGTCCGACAGGCGCTTACGACATTCCTAAAAGAAAACTGAGATGTCTTTGCCTGGAGTCATGAAGACATACCCGAAATCGACCCTTCAGTCATGGTGCACAAGTTGAATGTGTCACCCTCTTTCCCCCTTATCCGTCAGAAGAAGCAAGTGTTCGCCCAGGAGCTGGATGAGGCTATAGCAAAAGAAGTCCGCAAACTGTAAGATGCAAGATTCATCAGGGAGGTGTACTACCCCGACTGGTTGGCCAACGTAGTGATGGTCAAAAAGGCCAATGGAAAATGGAGGATGTGTGTAGACTTCACGGACTTGGATAAGGCTTATCCTTAAAGATAGCTACCCCCTCCTGCGGGTTGACATCCTGGTAGACTCGGCAGCTAGACACTAGTTATTGAGCTTCTTGGATGTGTTTTTCAGTTACAACCAAATCAAATTGGACGAAGCTAATCAGGAGAAAACTTTGTTCATCAACAGCCAAGGCCTCTTCTGCTACAAAGTAATGTTGTTTGGTCTCAAGAACACGGGCGCAACATACCAGAGGCTCTTAAACAAGATGTTTGCACATCAGATTGGAAAGAATGTCTAAGTCTACATTGACGACATGCTAGTAGAAAGCCAAAGAAAGGATGACTATTTGGACGATCTCAAGGAGACCTTCTACACCCTTTGCTCTTACAACATGAAGCTCAATCCGAGCAAGTGCGCGTTCGGAGTGACGGTTGGAAAGTTCCTGGGGTTCATGGTGTCTAAGAAAGGTATTGAAGTCAACCCAGATAAGATCCGAGCCATAATAGAGATGGCGCCACCAAGGAACGTGAAAAAAGTACAAAGCCTCAATGGCCAGGTAGTCGCGCTGAATAGGTTCATATTAAGGGCAACGGACAAGTGCTTACCTTTCTTTCACACGCTGAAGAAGTCCTTTGAGTGGACAGTCGAGTTTCAACGAGCATTTGAGGATTTGAAAACGTACCTCTCTTCCCCGCCGTTGTTAAGTCCATCCAAACTAGGGGAAAAGTTATTCCTCTACCTGGCTGTCTTCTCGGCTGCCGCCAGTTCAACCTTGGTCAAAGAAGAAGACATGGTGCAGAAGCCCGTGTACTACACTAGTCGAGCACTCTGAGGCGCAGAGGAAAGATACCCACCAATGGAGAAGCTCGTCTTCGCTTTAGTTACCGCAACCCGCAAGCTTAAGCCATATTTCCAGGCCCACACTATGGTTGTTCTGATAGACAAGCCTCTATGATGAGCAATGAGTAACCCTAAAGCTGCTGGACGGATAGCACTATAGGCAATTGAATTGAACGAATTGTATTGCCATAAAGGGACAAGTAGTCGCTGACTTCATTGCAAAGTTCACCAATATGGAAGGCTAGGGGTTAGAGGAACATTCCCAATGGAGCGTCCACACAGATGGATCGTCTAACACCTTTGATAGATGCTATTAGTGTGTAGGAAATAGATTCGGGAAGCAATTGGACTATACCGATAGTTTCTTATTTGAAAGACGACATGCTACCTGACGGTAAGGAGGCTACAAGGAAGCTGAAAGTTCAGGCAGCAAGATTCGTTTTGATAAAGGACGTCTTGTACAAAAAAGGTTTCTCTCGCCCGTACCTAAGATGCTTAAGCCCTGAGGAAGTAAACTATATCATGAGAGAAGTCCATGAAGGAATCTGTAGGAACCATTCAGGGTCACGATCGTTGGTGCATAAACTGATTTGAGCTAGATACTATTGGCTCACGATGCAGAAGGATGGCCAAACCTATGTCAAAGGTTCAGCAACGTCATTAGACAACCAACAAAAGAGCTCACTCCAATGACGGCCCCATGACCTTTCGCTCAATGGGGGTTGGACATTATGGGCCCATTCTCGATGGCAATAAGACAAATGAAGTTCCTAGTGGTCGACATAGACTACTTTACCAAATGGGTGGAAGTTGAAGCCCTGGCCACCATTACAGAGAAAAACGTACGAAGTTTTGTTTGGAGAAACATCATCTGCAAGTACAGGATACCTAGAGTCTTGGTCTCAGATAACGAAAAATAGTTCGACAACGACTCCTTCAGGGACTTTTGCTCACAATTGGGGATCAAGAACCACTGCTCCTTCCCCGCCCACCCTCAGGCCAATAGACAAGTTAAGGTCACAAACCGATCCTTGGTCAAAATCATCAAGACTTGGCTCGAGGGGGCAAAGGGCATATGTCTAGAAGAGTTGCCAAGCGTACTATAGGCATACAGGACAACAGCCAAAACGCCTATAGGAGAGAGGCGCTGTTTCGACTGGTAACGGAAGTAAGGCAGTTATCCCAGCTGAGGTCAGACTCACAAGCTATAGAGTAGACAACCATGATGAGAACAGAAACGACGAAGCCATACGCCTACAGCTTGACCTAGTAGATGAGGTCAGGGCGATAACTAAACAAAGGTTAGCGTGATACCAGGATCTCATGTCCAAGCACTACAACTCCAAAGTTCGACACAGAGACTTCCAAGTTGGAGACCTCGTCTTGAGGAAGGTGACGGGCGCCATGAAAGATCCCTCCCAAGGAAAGCTCGATCCTAACTGGGAAGGACCCTACAGAGTCTCCTCATGGCAGAGGAAAGGCACCTACCACTTGGAGACACTAGACGGACAGAAGTTACACCACTCATGGAACACTAAGCATCTCAAAAAATACTACTAGTAGATGACAGCACGAAGAACGCCACTCCTCATTTCTAATTTATTTCTTTTAGTTAATTCTTATCTACAGTATTCTTCGAGCCCAAAGGGCAACTTTTTATTCTTTTAAGAACAATTTTTTACTTATGCACGTATTTTTCTCTATCACAATAAGAGGAATTATTCAAATATGGCATGTGGTATGTATACGTTTTTACAAAACTACGTCCATAAGTGGATGGATCATCCCAAGAGATGCTTAGAAATTATAAAGTCCACAAGTGGACAAGTTTATCACTACGTTCACAAGTGGACGAATCATCCCAAGGGATGCTTAAAAATTACTAAGTCCACAAGTGGACGAGTTCACTAAGTTCACAAGTGGACAAGTTTATTACTACGTCCACAAGTGGACAGATCATCCCAAGAGATGCTTAAAAATTACTAAGTCCACAAGTGGACGAGTTCGCTAAGTCAACAAGTGGACAAGTTTATAACTACGTCCATAAGTGGACGGATCATCCCAAGGGGTGCTTAAAAATTACTAAGTCCACAAGTGGACGAGTTCGCTAAGTCCACAAGTGGACGAGTTCACTAAGTCCACAAGTGGACGAGTTTATTACTACGTCCACAAGTGGACAGATCATCCCAAGGGATGCTTAAAAAATTACTAAGTCCACAAGTGGATGAGTTCGCTAAGTCCACAAGTGGACGAAAGTGTTAAGTCTACAAATAGGTGAGTTTACTACTAAGTCCATAAGTGGATAGGGATATTAAGTCCTTAAGTGGACAAGTTTACTACTGACTCCTTAAGAGGACGGGTTCATCCCAAAGGATGTTGTAAAATTATTAAGTAGCTGACAGGTTCAATAAGTACTTGGGTGGATGGATTCATCCTAAGGGTGCCTAAAAGATACAAAGTCCTCAAGGGGACGGACACACCTAAATGGACGGATGAATCCTAACATGCATACTAGTCCCAAGGGGGACGGACAAACGCACATCTCAAAATAAGGAATCAACACATAACAAAAGCATACTCATGGCAACCAAAAGCGACAGATGTAATAACAAAGTAATAAATAGACGACATAAATAAAAGGAAGTGTGTACAACAAGGCCCAAAAACAAAATAGCACTTAATATTGAGTGAAGATAAGATGGGATACCAAAAAAAAAAAAAAAAGTTAAAGCATTAAAACTAGGCTGAAGGATTCTGGGCATCCTGGGGAGAAGGGTTTTCAACATCTTTCATAGAAGAATTTTGGGCGTCCGGGGCAAAAGGGTTCTCAGCATCATTGGTAGGAGGATCTTCAGCAGACAGGACCAGGGGAGCGATGGGTCTTTCAAAAGCAAGTTAAGCAAGGACCATACCATCGTCTTTTGGGTCCTACTCCGTATGAGTAGAGTCGTCAATCTCCTCACTGACGGCGTCACCACCTGCAGGAGTTATCGGCACTAGGTCATTCATGGTGATCTTAGATAAGTCAAGGTTTGGGTAGATGAACCCAACTTGCTTCAAGCAGTCGTCAAACCCGTCACCATAGTAGACCACGCATGCATTAATGAAGGGCTGGGAATAAGCCCTGAACTCCGCTATGGTGTCACCCTTGGCCGTCTCCACCTGCTCATGAAGGGTCGTCAGCTTCGTCTCCAAGCTTTCCTTGGCCTTCTACACCTTCTCTCGGAGGCTGGATTCTTGCTTCAGTTTCTTGGTTACAATCGTCACCTCCTTGTTGAGGGTACAGACGGCCTCCTTGTACTGATCCCGATCATTCTTCTCAATTTCTTGACGCTTCCGAAACCGACGGATCACCCCTTCCTGGGCGACGCACCTATCTTGAAGCGCCTTCAGGCGTACCAACGCCTGAAATCAAGACAACCGTTAGCAAACGAATGAACAAAAGAGTGAAGCAAAGTCTGAGAAAAGAGTGTACCCTAGAAAGATCAAAGAGACCTGATGCTCCTAAGTCTTCAGTCATCTACTCAGCACAAGGGTTCAAGTCCGTCTTCTTAATTATTGACTCAACCATCTCAACGACATGTTCCTTATGTGTAAGAAAATGACGAACGGTTCCCTGGGTGACGGGACCAGTCGCCATCATTAAACCTTTACCAGCTCTATGGCTAAGTTTGGGAGGCGACGACTGCTTTGATTGTTTATCACCAACAGGAGTGCCCAGTCCTTTCTTGAGCAGTGGTCGTCTTTCCCTTCACTCTTTCGCTTGGACATTCCCTTGACGATGACTGCTCACTCGACGCTTCTCTATCACCTGACATCTATTCACCTATAAGCGATGAAGATATTCTAAGAACCTATTTGACAGGTCTCTCTATGGAAGTGATGACTGACTAGAAAAATAGAAGTAAAAAAGAAATGAAAGGAGAAGAGGACTTATAGGATTAATAGATGACTCTGTAGAGGTGACAGGATCTACAAGTTGTTGGCAATTAAGGCGACAGGATTTGCAAGTTGATGGCAACAAGGGCAACGGAACGACAGCTCTCCCTCTTAAGATTCGCAAAGATGAAATAAGGATAAATGAGAGGAGGTGATGAGTTATTTATAGGACAAAAGAGCTCGAGAAACGAAACGACTCTTTTGTTCAAAAACGAGGCCAACCAGCCTGTGCCACGTGTCCAAGCATTTAATGAAAACTGCTCAATGAGCCATTAATGAACACCTTTATTTTTCCAATGGATAAATAATAAAAGAAAAGTTACAATTTACACTCCATGACCCGTCAGCTTTAGCTGACAGAGCCATAGAGTAGGGGGCAGCTGACAAGGGTGTTTTTAGAAAGAAGTGAATTCGTTACATACGAAGAAGCCGACGGCTCCATTGAGCTTGTCAGCTTCACGTGCATGTATAGAAGTACGAAAGTGACGATGCCATAGGCCGACGACCTCCCCTCAATACCCAACGGCGTCTACATAAGACGACGGGAATCCGCGAATGGAACAAGAGGCCGACGGGAAGAGGGAGGCTGATGGGAATAAAGAAGTCAACGGGAGTAAAAAGCATGACGGGTCCAGCGTGGCCTTGCTTGACCTCCACGAATATCTATACAAGAAAATATCTTGTACCCCACGATTAACCTGAGTCAAGGGAATACTCGTAAGGAAAGGATCCTGCGAGATACGTATATTAATGAGGAGTAAGGAAAGGATCCTGCGAGATACGTGTATTAATGAGGATCTTTCCTACAAGGAAAGACCCTTTCTTCCAAGAAACGAATGTCAACTCTACACTACTATAAAAACTCCAAAGCTCTCACAAACCAAGGTACGCATAATTTATCCTAACTCTGGCACTCTAGAGTTGTGAAAGTTTTTTAACTTAACTTTCGGAGGGTATTTGGCCAGTACCACACCGGTACTCTCTATAATGTCTTCTTCTTCCTTATTATACAGGTCTTACTGAGAGCACATGCAGACTGTGTGACTTACTGATGATTTTTTGTATCATCAATTATTATTGTAACTTTGAAGTCCTTGCTCTTTAGAGATATCACATTCACTTCCAAATTTCCAATATCGTTCTAGGATTTTTGTGGATGTCTTATA
>JAOXJQ010000541.1:0-11357 GCA_025762765.1 Quercus bicolor | reverse complement strand
ATCTGCAAGAGTATTGAGTTTGACTTAAATAAGAGATGGATGCGACTACCAGATTTGCAATCTTGAATGATCTTGCAAGCTTTATTCAGCTAGAAATTCAAGTTCTCCAATGCAGCTCTTGTTGATTCTAAACCTCTTGCTTCAACAACTCTCTTGGCATTCAATGAGCCAAGGAGGCTTTTAAGCTTAAAAATATTATTGAAGAATTCTTGAAAGTTGTTCTTGTTCAGGTTCAACTTGAGACCTGACCTGAGACCCCAAAAATTGACCTGATTATAGACCCGATTTTTTGAGTCGGGTCGGGTTTCGGGTCACAATAAACCCTACTCAACCTAATATCACTCCTAAAATCAGTGACAGGGAGAGCGTAAAAAATAAAAATAAATAATGGTCTTTAAGTGGTTAACAGCTGGCCACTTAAAAGTCAAATTGAAAAATAAAGGGTAGTCAACCACACAACTCTAAAAATAAAGAGATAAGTTTTGAAACAAAAAATGAGAGAAAAAGTTATGAAAGATGAAGAGACACTGTGGGAGAAATTGAAGAAGCATGAGGAAGACTGAAAATGGAGAATGAGGATGCAAGGTTACAAATTTTTTTTTTCCCTTTTTTATTTCTTTCTTTTTTGGCATGGGCCATGTCCCATTGGCGTCCAATAATAATAATCAAAACTGGTGGGACACGTGTGAAGCTGTGTCCCAGGCATACCCTGTGTCTGGTACGTATCCAACACGGCAAATGTCGTGTCCATGCTTTCCAGCTCATAAGATTCTTTTTTTTTTTTTTTTTTTTTTTTGAATGCGTAGGCTCTCCAAGTGCCATCAGCGTTGGGAAGAATGGGAACTTGAGATTCTTAGAAGTGAGTATATTTTTTCTTAGCAAAAAGATTTTTTTTTTTTTTTTTTTTTTTAAGCTAGGTAAAGGAATAAAGTCATTTGTTCTTACCATTTTAAATGCACTCCAATTTCCAGGTAAAGGAATAAAGGTTTTAACCTATGGGATGGTGTCCAATTTCCAGACCCACAATCCATTAAAGGAACCTCCCTCCGATTCACTTCTCATGGCTAAGGCATAAGCATGTTTAAGATCAAAGTCCCTCCGATTAGCTCCCGTCCAAATCAGCCTATCCTCCCCCTGAATTGCTCTTACAGAATAGGGAATAGAGTTAATCTCCATGAGGATATTGTTAGGGATTTGAAAAGATAGCATAGACCAATCCCATCCATGCATTCCAAACACATCTTTAACTGTTAAAGAATCATCCTCAGCAATAAGAGGACCTTGAATGAGAGATCTCAAAGTTCCATTGGGCATCCATTTATCATGCCTTAGATTCAAATTACTGCTTCTCCCCGATATCCATCAGATTCCCTTGTTAAAAACCTCACCCCCCCATTTTCATAGCTTTCCAAGTCCTAGAGCAAGGAAGTTTATCACAACTTTTTGCATTTAGTCTTTGATATGGCCAATATTTACTATTAAGGACTTTCACCCATAAGGCATCTTTCTCCATCCTAAATCTCCAATTTAACTTGGCCAAAAGAGCTTGGTTCCTACCCTTGGCTGCCTGAATTCCTAAGCCTCCTTCCGCTTTAGGTTTAGTAATTGTATGCTAGCCCACCCAATGAACTTTCTTTGCATCATCCACTGATCCCCACAAAAAATTTCAATTGACCCTATCAATGTTGTCAAGCAACTTCTTTGGAAGCGCCGTACATTGCATAATATATGCAGGTATGGTAGATGTGGATGCTTGAATGAGAACAGCCCTACCTGCCAAGGACAAGAGATTGGCTTTCCAACCAGCCAATTTTTGCTTAACTCTCTCCAACACAAAGTTGAGGTCCTCATTATTGGTTCCATGATGCTTTATGGGAAATCCAAGGTATTTCCCTAGGTTTGGTGTTGAATGAAAACCTAGAATATCACACAAGGATTCCCTAGTATCCACATCAACATTCGGGGAGAAAAAGACTCTTGATTTGCTCTCACTAATGGACTGCCCGGATCTAGCACAAAAATTATCAAGAACATCCCGAATCGTTGAGCAGTTAACATGGTCCTTTGCAAATAGGACCAAGTCATCCACAAAGAATAAATGCGAGAAGGCAACCCTATTGTTGGAACTTTTAATAGGAATCCAACTTTTATCTTTGCATTTCTCCTCGATGAGGTAACCAAGGGCTTCCATGCAAAGAATGAACAAGTAGGGCGAAAGCAAATCACCTTACCTAATTCCTCTCGAAGGAAGAATAGGCTCCATGTTACCTCCATTAAACAAAATGGCAGTGGAAATTGATGAAACACAGCTCATTATAAGGCTAATCAAATTTTGGGGGAGATCGACATTAATGAGCACTTCTCCAATGAAACTCCACTCAATTTTATCATAAGCCTTTTTGAGATCCACTTTGATAGCCATATAACCCACTCGACCTTTCTTGTTACTAATAGTATGGATAATCTCTTGCATCACAATGGCGTTATCTACACTTCTCCTTCCCGACACAAAGGCAGATTGAACTGGAGACACAAGCTTATCAAGATATGGTTTAATCCTGGCTACAAGGATCTTAGTGACAATCTTGTACGCATAAGCTGATTAGGCGATAATTTCCCAATCTTTCAGGTCCCGCCATTTTCGGAATCAAAACCACATTTTTTTCTATTAAGGTATTCAGGAATTTTACATTCTGTAAAGGCCTTTCTCATTTCTACCTTCACCAAATCCCCCATAATGAGCCAAAAATCTTTGAAAGAAACCTGCATGAAGGCCATCAGGACCCAGAGCTTTGAAAGCTTTGAAAGCCCAAAGACCATCTTTAATTTCAGTATCCGTTACCATGCCACTCATGTTGGATCTATCTTCATCAGAAAGGCCAGCTAGCCACCAAGAAGGCCGAATGGGGTTAAGAGGAGCCAGGTCAAGACTAGTTGTGAATAACCTCTCAAAACCCTTTCTAATGTAATTCATAGCCCCTATCTCACTTTGAATCCACTCCCCCGTATCATTCTTAATGCAAGAGATTTTGTTGCGCCTTCTCTTAACAATAGTGGACATACGGTGAAAGGTCATATTTCGATCACCCTCAATCAGTCGATTAATACGTGATTTTTGCACCCACAACTCTTCCTCTTAGTCTAAGAGGGTATTAAGTTCTTTGTGCAAAACTTTCTCCAACTCAAGCAATGAATGCGAATGGTGTATAGCTCTGGCTTTTTGAATGCCATTAAGTTGAGCCAAGACTCTCTTCTTCTTCCCAAAAATATTTCCAAAATGATTCTTGTTCCAATACGAAGCTTTCCTAGAAAAATTCCTAATAGATTCCCAGAGTGGACTAGCCCGGCCCCATGTCTCCATAAAAATTCCTGGAAAAGATAAATCTGAAAGCCAAAAGCTTTGGAATTTAAAAGGTCTAGGTAGAAATATACTACTGGATGGATTGGTCTCAAGAAGTACTGGACAATGGTCCGACACACATCTAGTAAGGTGAGTAACTCTTGCATCTGGGTGTAAAGCATACCAATTAGGATTAGCGAAGAAACGGTCAATCCTTTCTTGGACGAGAGCACAAATATTCCTTCTATTCGTCCAAGTAAATCGAGGCCTAACAAATCTCATATCAACCATGGAACAGTAATCAAGGCATTCTTTGAAAAGAAGGGACCTATTAGAACTAATGCTCCTTCCCCAAATTTATCCCCTTCCACAAGAACCTCATTAAAGTTCCCAGCAGTAATCCACGGTTTATCTTGAAGGTTGGCAGCATTTTTTAAATTATTCCATAAAACACATCTCTCATGAAATCTAGAACTAGCATAAACAACAGTACTTATATATTCAAAATTAGAAGGAAGTACCTTAACCAAAACATGAATTTCTTGCTCCGACATGGCCAGCTAATTAACCTAAACTTTGTTCGAATTCCATAGAAGCCAAAAACCACCAGCAAACCCAATAGTGTCCGTGTGGATGGCCCCGTCAAAAGGAAGTTTGTCAGTGATATCCCTAGCTTGCTCACCACCAATGCTAGGTGATATCCTAGGTGAGTCTCCATAATGATCATAATGGCTGGATCATGATTGTGCACCAGCTCCTTCACATGATTTTGAAAAGAGGGTTTTAATGCCCCCTTGCAATTCCATGCTATAATATTCATGACTAAGCAGGGGTTGAGGGCCGAACACTCATCAAATGGAGGTAGGAATTTCGTTTCCTCTATCAAATTCTGTAAGGTTATCCTCACCACTTCTTTCGTATAACCTCTGCCCGGCATTAATGTCACACAGTGCTCCATCACCCCTATCATTTTCTCGGCCGCAATCGAGTGAATATTGAATTCCGTGATGGGTTGAAACACTTGCAACAGCTTTGTTGCATGCCGATTGCCAATAAAAGTTATCGCAATTGCCTAATTTTCCAGCATCCTTCTCGCAGACAAGCTTTCCTCCGAAATTATTCACACAAAATCGGAGTTGATGATATCTGGGAATGGAATTCCAAACAAGCTTGCTCAAATCTTCCAACTCTGGTGCGTCAGAATGGAATTTACACCATGGTTCTTCCATTTGTCCCCATGTCGGATCTGTCAATGGCAGGTAACCCAGGACTGCACTCATCTACGTTAGAGGGAATAGAAGCTTCCATGTTGTTCGAAGTTTGACATTGAACCAGCCCATGAGGCGTGTTGGGTGAGCTCAGATTTCCTCTATAATCACCTTCGGAATCTCCATAATCAACCCATCCACATTGACCACCCATTTTGCTGTCTAGGTTTGTACCGAACTTGAACTCTCCATTAAGCTCAGTTTGAAGTTTAGAAATTCTTGTGGACCAGTCGGCAGGAGTGGAGAAACCTGTTTTGTCTGAAGCAGCAATGATAGGAGAAGATAGTAATGCCCTATTACGTGCAAACTCTTTTTTACCCTTGACAGAATTGGTTTTGGGCTTCTATTTGTTCAACTCTTTGCTGGCGCGGCCCATACCCTCCACAGAATTCTAACCTGAGCCCTTGGATACAATTCCATTTGAAAAGGTGGTTAATTGCTTTTTAGGAGGGGATAGACTCAAGGTTGGGCTTATATTCAAATCATACTAGGCTTTCCTCTTCCCATCCGATTCTTTAACTTTGCTTGGCCCAGCCCAATCCTTTTTAAGACTAGGATTCTCAAATAGCTTTATTGGCTTTTTATGATGGTGATCCTTTCTAATACCAAGCAGTGAGCTTGTGCTATTTCTCTTAGCCCCTTTGTTGTCGTTCCTTTTTCGTGAAACCACCATCCAAGGACCAAAGGAAGCATCAAAGTCTACGTTGCCCAAGGAATTGTGAACCTCGGTCTGAGCCTCAGTTCGTGCCTTAGGAATAGCTGACGTTTGACCTCTATTCTCTGCGTCGTTTAGCAAATGGGAATCTTTCGGGGGAGGTGATGGAGGCTTGATGGTAGCATGTCTCTTTCCGGTGACCTAGCCGACCGCAAGAGAAGCATAACTTGCTAACTCCTTCGTAAGCGATCGGTTGGTTACGTTGCCCGATAAGGACTGAGGTGATCAGAGGTTTGCTAACATCAACCTAGACACAAATACGTGCATATCGGCCCCTAGCCTCCATTGCAGTGTGCATGTCCACTCTAAGCACAGTTCACATAGCTTGCCCTATCTTTCGAAGGACTTCTACGTCATAGTATTCGATGGGTAGCTCATAGAGTCTTATCCAGACTGCCACCAAGGAAACCTATGCTTCAGAAGGTTTAAAATTAGCTTCCTATTTCTGGATCGACAGAAAATGTTCACCTATAAACCATGGCCCTTTCCATAAGCGAAAACCTTAGCAAAAGGAAGTCCCTTCCAAGATCTACCATGTCGATCCTCCTTGCTGGTTTCCAAAGTCCCATGAGCTTTGCATGTAGGAAATTATACCCCACTATTTTACCGAATACCTTCACAATAAATGCTTTTGCCTAGGGAGCTCTAATGTGTTGCTTTGTCTCTTTTGAAAGACTAATCATAGCCATACCTTCTCTAACTTCCTCTATTTCCTCATCCGATTCGAATTCAGCATCCATGTGGTCCAAGAAAGCGAAAGCTTGGGAGTAAGCTCCCAGAATTTCCCCTAAGAGCTTGTCCTTGAAGGAAAGCTTGTTGGAGAAACTGGTTCCCCTAGGATGGATATTCCTTTCAACAGAGGCTACATCATGTGAGTCTTTATCTTTCTTGGTGCTCCAAGCAAGTTCATTTTCTTCTTCTTCTGAGAGAGAGAGAGAGAGAGAGAGAGAGAGAGAGAGAGAGAGAGAGAGAGAGAGTGAGTGTTCAGTCATTGTAATCTTCTAGCTGTCATTACCAAAGTTCATCAATGGTTGGCACCTAATGAGTAGTGTTTCACACCATGCTTTTAGGAAATTTTGTTAGTTGAACATTATTATTATACGTGTTAAGTGATGTCCATTAGAATGATTAATTAATCGTCATATGTCCAATAATGGGATAAGTCCAATAGCCTATATCTAGCTGTGGTATAGTTCATGTTCAATATAATAAGTATGCCCGGCAATGGTCTATGTCCAAATAATGTATGTCTAACAATGGTTTATGTCCAGATAATACATATCCAACTGTGGTTTATGTCCAAATATTACACATCCAACAGCGATTCATGTGCAAGTAATATATGTCCAACAATAGTTCATGTCCAAATGATATATGTCTCGCGGTGGTTTATGCTCAAATAATATGTGTACGGTAGTGAAATGGATTCAATTTATTAATAAATATGTTTATTACTGAAGCATTAGTGAATCCATGTTTTTTAAATAGTGAGATAATATTAAAATAGTTTGCATCCAGTGGTATAGTAATAATGAGTTAATATATACTAAGAAATGTAATCTTGAAGATTGAGAAACATTGACTTATCTTTTATGGTTCTGACTCTAGCCGTATAGCATTGCTTTGTATGATTTGTGGCTTTAGTTGTATAGTATATAAGTCCAGTGATACAATGATAATGAATTAAAATATACTCAACAATATAATTTTAGAGATAAAAATATAATGACTTATCTTCATAGTTTGTGGCTTTAGCCATATAACATTAGTGGACATAACATTCCAGTAGCATGATAATGTAAGTCCAGCGGTACAATATGATGTTAAGAGTCCTTTCATGGTGACTTCATGATTGAAATGGGAAAAATATGTGCAACTGGAGGGAGAGAGAAAGTATGTTCAGCCATGTGCATAGGTTGGTTAGGTTTATCTCATTTATCATGTATTTAAATGATTTTCCCCATATAATGCTCTTTTAGTTTTTAGTCAAATATGAGTGACAGTGCCTTCCATGAGAAGTGCTTTTAGTAATAAGTTTTTGGAAGAGTTATTGGTATCTTTTAAGATGTATGGAGATAGTAAGAAATATATATGCTTTGTAAGACATGGTGTTTGTAAGATATATTAGAAATATATGTGGGAAGTATGTATGGATATTTTGTCAGAAATGTACTTGTAAAATATATGGAAGTATGCGAGATATGGATGTTAAATATAGTAATACATGAGCTTATAGTTGTTGCAAAAGTGGTCTTTTGTGTTATGTCATGGATTATGTTGCTTTCTAAGAAGGGAGATTTTGTAAGAGAAATAAAGAAAGATATGGAGAGGTGTTTATGGATAGCAAAATGATGAAATTTCAGAATAAGGGAGTGAGAGAGGGATGGATAGTAATGTGTAATAGGTGTGTTATCTAAGAAGAGAGATTTTGTAAGAGAGATGGAGAAATGTGGAAATGTATATATGGCAACAAAATGAATGAACTTTTAGAATATTAAGGATAAGAGAGTAAGTATATGATGGGGTAGTAGTGTGTGGAGTTGTGTGGCTTGGTCCTCTATATATAAAGCCAATATGTAACTAAGCTTGAATTAGTTGAAGGGAAAATCAACAAATAAGTAAAGATCGTTGGCAAATTGGGTTTCTTTAGTTGGTTTTTGGTTTTTAGCAAAAATAAGAAAGTCTAAAATTAATGTCTGCTATTGTAGCTGTACAACAGTTGACACATCTGTCAACTGCACAGCAGTAGCTGTCTTGACACAGTTGGATGATATCAGCTACATGATGTCATCTGTTGGAGGAGGAGTTCAGCATTAAATACATGGTTTGGATGAAAATGGTATGACATCTTTTATGTGATCTTCCTATTTCTAGTGTTGTAGTTGTCAGTCATAGCTAGGGGTGTTCGCAATGCGGTGCGGTGCGGTTTTTGGCCATTTTTAGCACCGCATTTTGCGGTGCGGTTTAGCTAAAACCATAACTGTGCCGCATCTTATTTTTGTGGTCACATGTGTGGTGTGGTGTGGTTTAGAATTTAGCGAAAATTATAACCGTATCGCACCTCATTTTTGCAATCACATGTGTAGTACTATGTATAAGATGCAGTCTGAATGGTATGAAGTTAGTATATTTTTCAAATTTTGAGCTTTTCTTACCCAGCCCAAAACTAATTTTTTCCCTTTGTTTTTGGCTAAGTTTTAAACTATTGAATTAGTTTTTCTTTATTTTGAGCTGGCTTTCCTAGTTAACACTTGATAGGATTATCAAACTATTTTTTTTTTTTTTGAAAACTAGAGTTATTAAACTATTAATAATATATTTAATATTAAAAATAAATAAATATATTAATATATAGAGAGGGTGTGGTGCGG
This sequence comes from Quercus bicolor, assembly GCA_025762765.1. NCBI lineage: Eukaryota > Viridiplantae > Streptophyta > Magnoliopsida > Fagales > Fagaceae > Quercus > Quercus bicolor. The sequence continues at coordinate 2,663 of JAOXJQ010000541.1, read as the reverse complement.
TGTTGTTTGTACGGTTTTCTCTTTATAAAACCGCATAAGGGTGTGCATGGGTTGGGTTGAATCGGGTTAAGGGGATTTTTAACCCAACCTACCATGATGGGTCAAAAAAAATTCAACCCAACCCAACCAATCACATAAGTCCAACCTAACCCACATACGTCGGGTTAAACCCATGGGTTAGACAAATTTATTATTATTATTATTATTAAATTGGGTCAAAAAACACTAATGACCAAAAAACAATAGTAATTTACTAGACTTTGTGTGAACTAATTGACTTTTATATAGGATAGGAAGAGCTAGTTATTTTTAAAAATTTATTAATTATATAATATATGGGTGGGTTAGGTTGGGTTACAAAAAATTTTTTAATAGTGGGTCAGGTTGGGTTTGGGTCATAAAATTCCAACTGCACACCCCTAAAACCACACTACACCATGCGGTGCGGTTTGTTGTTACTTGCAGTGCGGTGCGGTTATGCCATTTTGTAGGCGGTTTTGGTGTAGTTTTTGCGGTTTGGTGAACACCCCTAGTCATAGCTGTATAGCAGTTGACACAACTATCAACTGCACAAAAGCAGCTACTGCATGATGTTATCTTCTGTTGAAGGAAAATATTTAGCATGAAATTCATGGTTTGGACTTAAAATAAGATGATTTCTTTTCTAAAATCTTTACTTCTTTGGGTATGGCAGCAAGCTGCTAGGACTGAGCATTAATAGGCTGATGATGTCATTTTGGATGTCATTTGCTGGAGTGGTTATAGCTTTTGCTGGAGCTACTGCTAGTATTTTTGGCTAAGTTTCCTCTTTTGTAAATTATGTTTAATCCTTGGTTTTATTACAATACGTTTTTAGTAAGTAATAAACTCATTGGTTGATATTTGATGAAGCTTTTGAGATTTATTTATAGTCTCTTTGTGTTGTGACCAAATCTTGGGAAGCAAGAAGGGCATTTAATGCTAGATATGAGATATTAATATAGATATAACCAATAAGATTTAGGCATGTGTTTGGGCTAGATTTTGATGAAAATAGTAATATAGTTTATATAAAATATTATAATTAAATTATATGATGAATATTAATTTGTAGGTAAAGAGCAATGGAGAGTTTTATCATTTTTAGTGTTATGTAATATAAGAGGCTTACCAAATGTTGCCTATTGCACACTGACTCGTTAGAGTTTTGGGAATCGGCGAAGACATGCCAAGCAACATGTTTCCTTTATCAACTTTGAATTGCTGAAGCTTTACTGAACATACTTCTTGACCCCCCCCCCCCCCAAACCACAATGCTCAAAATTCCCATAAAAAGAGTCATGAGCTTGGATCATGAGTTGAAAATGAAATGATGTGTCATAAGCTTGAACCATTGGGCTTTGATGAGATAATATGCCCTAGGTTTTGAACCATGGGCTTTGATGCCTTTTGTGTAAATATGGGCTCTTTTGGGCTTAAAAAAGATTTTCCTAAAATTCATGATAATGTTAATGTGATGCGAGTTGCCAATGAAATAAAGCCATGTGACGTGAAATTTTGTCCTCAACACCCTTGAATATCCAAAATTGTTGCATGAATGTCTTTCCCGTCTTTCATTTTTGCAAATTTACTACTCCATTTCTAAGAATAAAAAATTGTCATCAATTCCACTTTTAACTCATTAGGACATGACAATGTCAAATATGATGTAGCAAATCTGTTGGCAGTAGGTCTAATCAACTCCCTCCCTTTGGTGGAATTCCTCATCCAACTAAAAACCGAAGTCTAGAATATATGCATGTTGTAATTTTCTCCCCCTTTGCAACTGTCTCCTCCTTTATGGTCCTTCATTTTTGTTTTACAGTCCTTAAGCATCAAATCCACTCAATGGGCAGCACTTGGAGTCCAAAACAATGACTTCCTCTTTTGCATCAACATCTCGCTAGCTAATTTGTAATTTGCAACATTATCAGTTAACAATTGTACAACATTCTTCTAACATCTGACAAACCTTATCAGCTGTTTTAGATACATTGGATGTGTCTATAAAGTACAAGAAAATGGTTCCTTTGGGACTATTCTCCAAAAAATTACATATGAATCTCTTTTTCTTATCTGACCAACCATCTGATGACATAATTAAACAACCCTTTTTTCCATTCAACCTTAAGCATGTCTCCCTAATTTCATTATAGGAAGGTGGCTTAAGGCCAATCCCAAATCTTGAGATCATATCAATGATTCACACGAACTCTGGATTTTTAACACAGTTAAAAGGAATGGTACTAATGTAGAAGAATCTAGTAGTTTGTTGTATCGCTTTGTCATGGTCTCCTTTTTTATACATTTGATTTATTGTTACTTGCTTTTTTTTTGTAACAAACTTATCCATGGAGCCTATGCAGATGCCCTTCCCTTTTGATGAACGTGGTTGTTGTACTTTCAACTAAATAGTCATCATTTTCATTACCCTCTTATATACCATACAATCTCTTCTTCCTTTTCAGAGTCTCTTCTGATTGGGCTTGCAAAAGAGTCAAAGATTTATTCCTCACCTCTTTTGGCACACTAGGATAAGGCTCACAATTAGAGCATTCACATCAGCTTTTGGATAATTGTGTATAAATGTGTAAAATACACATTTTGACCATTTTTACACATTTTGAAGCAAAAAACACACTACA
>JAOXJQ010000529.1:0-11358 GCA_025762765.1 Quercus bicolor | reverse complement strand
CCTTACACTTGTTTGTTTATCAAGGAAGCTTCAGGAAGGGCGCAGGAGAATTGGACCTTTCTAATGGGCCTGTGTCTAAGGCCAGCATAGGACTGGGCCTGGGGCCTGCATGGGCCTGTGCCCAAGGATGGCATGAGGCTGGGCTCCGGGCCTGTATGGGCCCGGGATCCAGGTGCCGTACACTTCTGAAGGCTTTACTATCAAATTGGAGGCCGTTGTCCAAGATCAGGGTGTGAGGGATTCTAAACCTGGTGATGATATTTTTCCAAACAAATTTCTTGGCGTCAACGTCTCTACTGTTTGCCAGCGGCTTAGCTTCGACCCATTTCATGAAATAATCCGTGCCGACAAGAAGAAACCTTTTGTTCCCCACTGCTTTAGGAAATGGTCCTAAGATGTCTAGGCCCCATTACGTGAATGGCCAAGGGCTGGACAATGGGTTAAGGGTTCCGCCTGGCTGATATATATTCGAGGCGAACCTTTGGCATTGGTTGCACTTCTTCACGTATTCCTACGCCTCTTTCTGCATGCTCGGCCACCAATAACCTTACGTTATGGCCCTATGGGACAGGGACCTACCTCCCTTATGACTTCCACAAATTCCTTCATATAATTCCTCCAAGATTGGTTCAATGGAATCTGGATGCATGCATAGCAAGTATGGTCCTGAGAATGAGCGCTTATATAGTTTGGAGTCCTCAGATAGCTAGAATTGAGAAGCCTTTCTTCTAATCTTGTCGGCCTCGTTCTTATCTTTTGGTAAGGTGTCATGCTTTAAGAATAGTACTAGAGGATCCATCCAGCTAGGCCCTGCCCTGATGCTGTGAACCCGTACTAAGTCAGTTCTCACTATTGTTGGGTTGTATAGATCTTCCACGAGAATAACCTGAGGAAGTGGCTGAGCCGATGAGGTGGCGAGTGTTGCAAGAGAGTTAGCATGGATGTTTTCGCTTCTGGACACGTGCATTAGATTGAAGTGATCGAAATGTGCCTGTAAGCACTTGACTTGGATTAGGTACTCTTGCATTCTTTCATCCCTCGCCTTCAATTCCCCATTTACTTGTCCCACGGCAAGTCTTGAGTCCAAGAACATGTTTAAGGATTTTCCATCTAGTTTCTGGATCATTGACATTCCTTCCAATAATGTCTCATACTCTGCTTCGTTATTCATGGCGGAGAAGCCTAGCCTCAATGATTTTTCGATGGTAATCCCCTCGGGGGAAACCAGGACAAGCCTTTGGTTGGCCGCACCGTCAATGTGTGCTTTCCAACAAGTGGGCTCTTGTTAAGAGACTGTACCGATCAGTTTCCGGTCTGGGTTTAGTGGCTCTCCTCTTTCTGGTTTAGGTTCTGCAAACTCAGCTATTAAATCCACGAGGACCTGACCCTTCACAGTGGTACGAGGCATGTACCTAATGTCGAAGGCGCCCATAATTGTCCCCCATTTTGCTATTTTGCTTGTGTAGTCGGCACTCCGGAGTATTGATCTGAATGGAAGTTGGGTAAATACAATAACGGTATGTGCCTGGAAGTAATAAGGGAGCTTTTGCGTGGCCTCCATAATTGCCAGGACGACCTTTTCGAAAGGGAGATAATGTATCTTTGCCTCGTGCAATGATTTGCTTACGTAGTAGACGGGTCGTTGTTTGCCATTGTCTTCTCGGATCAGCACTAAACTCATTGCGTAAGGGGCTACCGCAATATAGGCGAATAGCACCTCATCAGTTTCAGGACTGGACATGATTGGTGGCCAAGCCAGGTATTCCTTAAGCTACTGGAAGGCTAAGGCACACTCTTTAGTCTACTTGAAGCCTTTCCACTTGTTTAATAAGAGGAAAAAAGGCCTGCACCTGTTCGCCGAGTGGAAGATGAAATGGTTTAAAGCAACAATCATGCCAGTGAGTTTTCGGACCTCTTTGGGGTTCCAAGGAGGCTGCAGGTTGTGGATAGCTCTAATTTGGTCGGGGCTGACTTCAATGCCCCTATGGGTCACCATGTAACCTAAGAATTTCCCTAACCCTACCCCGAATGAACACTTGGACGCGTTTAGACGCAGCCTGTACTTTCTCAGAATTCCAAAGACATCACCGAGGTCCTTGACGTGGTTGGGCACTAACTTGCTCTTCACCACCATATCGTTTATATAGACTTCGATGCTCTTACCGATCTGTAGTTCAAACATCCTCGTCATCATCCTCTGTTAGGTCGACCCGGTATTCTTCAAGCCAAAAGGCATTACCTTGTAATGGAAGTTTCCGACGGGAGTGACAAAAGCCATTTTTTCTTGGTCCTCGGCAGTCAGAGGTATCTGATGATAGCCTTGGAATGCGTCCAAAAAACTCATTCGAGGGTGTCTCACAGTTGAATCCACCAATTGTTCTATCTACGGCATAGGGAAAGGATCCTTCGAGCAGGCCTTATTTAGGTCTGTGAAGTCTGCGTAGACCCGCCATTTCCCACTCTTCTTCTTTACCATGACTGTGTTGGCCAGCCATTCAGGGTAAAACACCTCCTTGATAGCCCCTGCTTTCTTCAATTTTATAACCTCCTCTCTCACCGCTTCTGCATGCTTTTTTGACAGTCGCCGAAGAGGCTGCTTCGTAGGTGTTACGCCCGGGCTAACATTAAGGTGGTGGCAAATGAAATTTGGATCGACCCCTGGAGCCTCATAGGCATTCCATGCAAACACGTCCACATTCTGTTTGAGGAAGTCAATTAGTGCTTCCTTCTCTTGGGGCGATAGTTCTGAGCCGACCTGAAAAAATATTTCTGGGTCGGAGCCAACAAGAACTTTCTCCAAATCCACACAACTCGCTTCCTTGGTAGGTCCCTCACCACCCGAGGCCAGGGCCGGGGTCATTAATTGCTATAAGCCATTGTCGACTGAGGTGGAGGGCTCAGTACTCGGTCGTCACGAGATTGCTGACACCATGCATTGCCGGGCCATGGCTTGGTTCCTTATTACTTCTTTCACTTGACCTTCCAATGGATACTTCACCTTTGGTGTAAGATTGATGACACAGCCCCTAGGGCATGAAGCCACGGTCTGGCCACGATGGCGGTGTAGGGGGAGTATGCATCTACCACTATGAAGTCCACCTCCACCACGTCTGAGTCTGTTTGTATAGGCAGCCTAATCATGCCTTTTAGAGTGACGGTTTTTTCCTCAAAACTCACCAAAGGGGAGTCGTATGCTGTCAGGTCCTCCGGTTTCAGCTTCAACCCCTTGTACAAATTGGGATATATCATTTCCACGGTGCTGTCCTGATCGACTAGCACCCTTTTCACGTCGTATCCCCCGATCCTGAGCGTGACGACTAGGGCATCGTCGTGGGGTTGGGAGGGTTCCCAATTTGTCCTCATCTAAGAATCCGATTAGGGGCGTGGCCATCCCTCTAGCCCTCTTGGACTCCCTGACGTAGCTTCAGAGGGGAGCTTACCTACCGACATTACTTTGAAAGGATGGGTGGTCTCAATGTGTTTTACCTTGTCTCGATGTTCGACTACTCTTGCCATTCGACAGGGTGATATAGCAAATGTCGTAGCTTCCCTTCTCGGACCAGACGGTTTAAGTGGTTTTTCAGATTCCTGCAATCATCGGTGGTGTGGCCCGGCTCTTGGTGATATGCACAATACAGATTTTGGTTACGTTTCGCGGGATCGCTTGCCATCCTGCTTGGCCATTGAAAGAATGGTTCGTTCTTCACTTTCTCTAGGATCTTATGTAATGGTTCTCGGAATACAGTATGGACTGATTGTGCCCCTGTGGATCCAGACTACTCCGAGTAATCCCTTCTCGGCCAATTGCTGTTGTTAAAGCGGTTCGACCTGAAGTCCCTCCTCTCCTTGGGGACACCCTTCGCTTTGCCCTTTCCCGTCTGTTGGTCTTCTTCGACTCTCTTGTACTTGTCGATTCTGTCCATGAGTTGGCGCACGCTAGTGACCGGTTTCCTTGTCAAGGACTTCCTTAGACCATGTTCTGTCGGCAGGCCCTTCTTGAATGTGCTAATGGCGACGTCATCGTAATTCCCCTCTATCTCATTATATATGTCCCAATATCTGTTTGGGTATGCTTTTAGGGTCTCTCCTTCTCGCATGGATAAGGACAGGAGGGAATTTAGGGGCCGAGGGACTCTGCTGCTAGTTACGAAGCGAGACCCAAAAGCTCGCATCAACTACTTAAAAGAGTTTATGGAGTTTGGCTTGAGGCCATCAAACTATCTCATCGCTATGGGTCCCAAGTTGGACGGAAACACTTTGCACATCAACGCCTTGTCCCTGGAATGGACGGCCATCATCTGGTTAAACTGACTTATGTGCTCTACTGGGTCCGTCTGACCATTATATATGGCAAAAGTGGGTTGATGGAACCGCCGAGGATGCTCGGCCCCCTCTATCCTACGCGTGAAGGGCAACTGGGAGATGCGGTCCAGGGCCTTACTCATGGTGTCATTTGCTAGGCCCTAGTAAGATGGCTTTTCTGGTCACATTTGAAAGGTTGCTCTTCGTCGTAGGAAAATTTTTCGCTTGGAGGGGTTCTCGATCTCCGCCTGTACTCATTATCCTCTTCATTGCTAGTGTCCGAGCCGGGTGAAGGATGTTTTCGCTGCGCTCGGTGTAACTTCCTCTTCAAGTCGTCGATTTCTTATTGTAGAGCCCTATGATCATTTCGCTTATGGGATACAAGACCTTTCCCTCTTGAGCGACTTCTAGTCGTGTGGGAGGTGTTTACACTACCCTCTCGTTGTTTATCTTGATCTCTCTCCCGTTCGAGGTTCAAGAAGTTGTCTTGTCGTTGTGAGTTCGCGTGTCTCGCTTGGCGCAGACCCGATCGTTCCATTTCTAATTGTTTCACTTGTCGAGGCACGAGTTCTCCCCATAGACAGCGCCAATTGTAGGGTCACGTTTTAGGGCCCAAGCCCAACAGGTAAGTGGTTTTGGCCCAAAGAGCTCTAGACAATGAATTTGTAGAGAGTGGGTTACAGAACTAAGCCCTAGCAAAGTGAGTGTTAGTTAAATTTGGGCCATACAACAAATGAACATAAGAAAATCTCCTTTATGTCCATTGGATATTCGGTCCGAGGAGACGTATGGATGCACCTCTGTTCCTAATCAAAGGCTATGGTCTTTCTCTCTTTCTTCTACTCTTAGTTCCTCTCTTTTTCATCCACTTCTTCATGGGGACTCCCTTATCTTATATAGCCCCCTTGAAGTCATTAGAACCTTACACCTGTTGATCATCTGGACCTTCACTTGAGTGCCCATCTCATCGGACATCTCCCCCATCTTTCTGTGAGTTGTAGTAGCCAAGGTAACACTGTTTGCCAGTCCTCTCCACATTAATACGACCAGAAAAGTAGCTGCCATGCATTTAATGTGGTAGCTGTGATCTCTCCCTTGACATTCTATACTCTCTTCCCTCTCACAGGCTTGTGGGACTCGTCCCTGCTACTAATACTCGTTAGAGTGATTCTTTATTGCCGGTAGGGTGCATGTTTGAGCCATACTTGGTACGTCTGAGGAGATATTTCTCCTCGGACTACCCTTTAAACAAGTTTGGGTCTATAAGAATTGGGTCGGGAGCCTTTTTGACGCCCACACCTTCTCCTCGGACGTGGTCGAATTTTATATAGGGCCCAAGGCCCATTGTTTAATCTGGAGACTTTCCCCCTACAAGGTCGATAAAGATGTGGCATATCTTGTGAAGAATTTTCAAAAGTTCTTGAAGTTCAAGAAGAATGGAAAGTTTGCTGAGAAGGGAAAATTCCCAAATTTCGAAAAGGAGAAAAAGGATTTTAAGAGGAAAGATGGGAGGGACTCTCAATCCTTTTAAGGAATCATGTGCTTCGAATGTAACGAACATGGACATCTCAAGAAAGAGTGTCCCAATTATTTGAGAGCAAAGGGCAAAATGTATGCCACTACTCTAAGTGATTGAGACTCCTTTAATTTAGATTCAGATGAAAGCTATGATGGAGAGGGAAACTTCTCTACATTCATGACCATTACTCCTATGGAATCTTTGGATGATTTGGGTGCGCTAGTGGAAGAGCTTGGTGAGCACACTGAATTGGAGTCAATTGGGATAATTGAGGAATCTAATGATGAGGAAGAAGAAGGAACAGTGGGACTATAAGAGACCTACAATTCTCTCATTAAGAAGACTGGTGAATATGCAAAAGTGGCTAACATAGCCATTAAAAAGATGAAGAGGGTAGAAGAAGATTATAGAGGTCTTCTAGTGCGATACAAGGAGACCAAATGTTAAATGGAGACGTTGAATGGAGAGCTGACCAAAGCCTACTCAAAGATAAAATTTCTTGAGCTTGAGGTGGTTCAAGTGAATGCTAAAGTAGAGTGGGTTTCCTCCAACAAGCTTGATGATGTACTTGCTTGTCAAAAATCATTCACCGACAGAAGTGGATTGGGATACACCGGAGAGAGTAGTTTGGCTGCAAACACATCTAAGGAAATGAAGTTTGTGAAGGCCAAGGAACTGATGGTAATCACCACTACGGTTGAGATTGTGAAGGTAGAGAAGAAAAGGAATGTTACTGACCAACAGTTTATGACTAAGCCTTTTAACCAATCAGTGGTCAAACCTAAGGGTAAAGGGAAATCACTCCCAAAGTCATAAAGAGGTCCAAGAACCTAACACTTCTGCCATCACTGTGGAATTCAAGGATACACTAGACCAAATTGTCATAAGCTTAAAGCATTAAAGAATTCAAGTGATCAAAGGTCAAGAGAACCAAAACATGGCAAAGGAAATTGGATTGCTGAGCAATCAAAAGGTCAAGAAGGTGATCCCGGAGTGAGGGATGTGATGAGGATGATTGATGCATTCACCATTTGTTTGGCAAGCTCCACTAGAAGGTTTGAAAGTCATAATAATCGTACCCAATCTTATAAGGATATTACCCCAAACGCAATTGTCATGTGAGTGAAGAGGGGTACACATGCATAAGCATTACAACATGTCCATGCATTATTACTTCCTATGTTTTGTGACATTGATTGGTTGTGTGCTTTTTGTTCTCGTTCTAGCATGTGTTATCATTCTAGAATGCTCTCCATAGAAATTGTCCAATCTCATATTGGTGGAGTTAGAGAGGGGAGATGCCTCAACACTACTACTTTTCCAGCTAACATGAGATGTCTTACAGTGATCATGATGTTACCTGGTGAAGAAGATGACCACCATTAATAATGCTAGAGGTATTTTCCTCATGGAGCTTAAGGAGAACACTTACATTGATATAAGTGCTTATATCTTCTCCATTATTGTTGATGAGACAAGAACCACTTCAAAAGCAAAGCTGATTTTCCCTAGTCTACTTATGAGGGTTTTTAGAGCAAAGGGTGTGGAAATCTCTCAAGACATCAGTCTCATGCCTACTCCTTCAGCCATTAATACTCTAACCATTACACAGATAAGAGTTCATCTTCCGGGTGATGAAGAGGAGGGTGATCAAGAAGAAGGAGAACCAATAGAGACTGAGACAGAAGCTGAAGGACAACCATCAAGTTCAAGAGGCCGTGGCAAAAGGAGCAGAACTTCATCATCCTCTGCAGTACCTCTAGATGCACTTCAGATCATCCTTGAAAGGATTGATGGACTTCGAGATGTCCAGAATGAGCAATCTAACAGGCTGGCTGCTATCCAAGAGCAGATGAACCTACTTTCAGCAAAGTTTGACAGTTTTACCACCTAGCAATAGCCTTTGGCCATTCCGGTCAAAAATGGGGAGAATTTTGGAGAAGAAGAAGGAGTAGCTCTTGAGGGGGAGCAAGCCAAAAACTTTTAAGCATTTTGATTTATGTTATCTATGGTTTTTGTTATTATGTTTTGGATAATCTTGATTATGGGTTTGCTCAGTACTATGTTAATTACTTGGTTTAAACTCATGGATTGTTTTAGTGTTTAAAGCTATTGAGGCATTTTGGTCTATATATATATAAAAGATGATATTCAGTATTTTGGTTTTATCCATGCTTTGTAGCTTAGTACTTACTGTTAATGTTATGCATTTCTTTAATTACATCACTCTTGTGCCTTTGTTGGATTTTATATCCTTGATGCAATTACCTTGTGTTGTTGTATCTGTTGAGTGTTGGACATGCAAATGATACTTTTGGATTGAGCTTATTAGCTTGCATGTTTGGATATTCATTCCTTGTGTGAATAATCATTGTGGTCACTATTTATAGTGATTGTTCGTTTTTGGTCAAGCCTTGCTTTATGGCTTCATTCCATTTTGCTTGATCTCATTGTGCTTGCTTCATATGCATTTCAAGTTTTTTGCATACAATGTGTTAGGACATATGTGTCTTATTTGTTAGGAACATATGTCACTACTTTATGTAATTGGTTTATCCTTTGACAAAATACACTTTACTTGTATTTGAGTAGATTTAGGATGTGTTTAAATACTTCAAGAAACCATGTTTCAAGATCAAGTGTTGAAACCTTCAAGTCTGTCAAAGAAAACAAGTTGATAGTGCAAATTCATTAAAGCTCGACAGCTGCATCTATCGAGCTAAAGAAAGCTGTTTAAAGACTGGTGTGCTCGACACTTTCTTGACAGTTGCTCGACACCTCCTATTTGTCGTGGTTTAAGAATTTCAAAATTCAAATATGATTTTCTTGGGATCCGTGAATATGTCTTTGGGCTTTCTTTTCTCCTAACCCTAGACATATAAAATGATTGTTTTAAGGGCCGTCAAACAGTTCACAAGTTGCACAAACAATGAGCAAACTCTACTTAAGCAAATTGTGACTGGAGACGAAATTCTTGCCCTAGTTCATCTCATCTCTTGAAGAAGTTGTTGTGTATGTACATCGTAGGGTTTTGTAACCAAGCATCTTCTTGATCTTCATCGTGTGGATGAACTAAAGAATTTTGCAACCAACAACTTTCTTAGTTAGTGATTGAAGTCGCGTACTAGGATTTGCGTAATTGGTTGGGAGTCATGCATTAGAAAGGGGAACTGTCACTACAGAACAAGTTCAATTGGGTATTGGGGTAAGAGTTCAACTGTAGGTTGGTAAGGTACTTGGGATTCCTTTACTTGTAACCGCTTGTTGTGATAATAGTGGAGTTTCGGGAGTGGTGACTTGGAAATCACTTGGTGGGGTTTTTGTCGTTAGGTTCTCCCCATTTGTAAACAAATCAACGTGTTATTTATTTTCCGCTGCATAATTAGTTTATTGGTGATTTGTTTGTACTACCACGCGTTTTCATGATAAATTGATTAATTAATAACTTGACTAATTAATTAATTAATTTCTATCACAAGGGATCATTTAGTTTGTGGCCTATCCAGTGGTATTAGAGTAAGCACACTCTGATTAGGGTTTAATTTTTGCTGTGTTGGTCCATTGACCCCTGTTTGTCATGGATAAAGGACAGTCATTAATCATACCTCTTTTATTTGATGGCACTAACTATGCATACTGGAAAATACGCATGAGGGCTTTCTTGCAGTCTTTAGATGAGAAAGTGTGGCAAGCTGTGGAGATAGGCTGGACTAAGCCTACAGAAGCGCCAGCCGACTGGGATGATGCCAAGATTAAGTCGGCAAACTTCAACAGTAGAGCATTGAATGCGTTATTCAGTGCAATCACCAATGAGGAGTTCAAGAAGATATCCTCAATTGAAATTGTCAAGAAGGCTTGGACCATCCTCCAGATAACCTATGAGGGTACAAAGGCTGTAAAAAATTCAAAGTTTCGGAGGCTCACTAGAAGCCTTAAAGAGATAAAAATAGAGGAGGATGAGTCATTCGATGAGTTCTATACTAAGCTAAAGAATATAGTGAACTCAGCCTTCAATTTTGGGGAAACCATTCCTGAACTGAAGATTATAAAGAAGGTGCTTACATCTCTACCTGAGAGATTTCATGCCAAGATCACGGCAATAAAGGAATCAAAGGATAGTGATAAGATTCCTTTGACTGAGTTGGTTGGAAACTTGCAGACCTACGAGCTAGGGTTGACAGGGATTGGCAAGACAGGTAAAGGCAAGAGCATGGCACTGAAGGCTAAGAGCAGTGAGATAGATGAGTCTTCTGATGATGAAGATTCCAAGATGAAGTCCTACATCACCAAGTAGTTTAAGAAGTTTATGAAGAACGCAAATGGAAAGGGTTTCGACAAGGATCGCAGACAATCCAGTTCTTCTTAGTTTAAAGGCCAAGACAGAGAGAAGATGGATGCTAGGGAAGGTGGTTAGTACACTATTCCCACAGGACCTAAGTGCTTTGGCTGTCAAGGATTCGGTTACTTGAAGAAAGAGTGTCCTACATATCTTAGGAGCATTGGGAAGAGCAAGGCACTTGTTGTTACCTTGAGTGACACTAAGCCTAAGGATGATTCTGATAATAAGGATGACAGAATCTTAAATGCCTTCATGACCACTGTTAATCCTACTGAAGGGATTGTTGAAGATGTGGTTGAAGAAGAGGACTTTGTGGAATCTAAGTTTGAGAAGATGGATAATTAAGATGACATTCATACAGTCTATGAAAAACTGTACAAGCTTTCTGAGAAGCATGAGAAACTGTATAGGCTAACCACTAAGAAACTTAGTGATGTGAAACTTGACCGCGAGGAGCTTTCCACAAAGTTTAATGAGGCTAATCAGACTATTGGAGCACTAAGGTTTGAAAACAATTTCTTGGCTGAGAAGACCAAGAAGTTTAAAGCAGAGCTGTGTCAAGTTAGAACTCAACTGGAAAGGACTTCAAGCACAAAGCTAGATGAGATACTAAGCATTCAGAAATCTGCTTCAAATCAAACAGGCTTGGGGTATGGTCTCTCTTCCACTAATATTGCTTCTTCTAGTACTACTGTTTTTGTTCCTCTTGCTAATAATGTTAAAATTGAGAACAATGAGATTAAAACTAAATTAACTAGTGAGAACATAGACAAGGGTAAATCTATCTTAGGAGTACCCCCCAAGCTTGAGAAGAAACATGTTAAAAATTGTAGGGCTAAGAAGGCTAACTCTTAAAAGCCTAAACAAAAGAAGTAGCATCTCTGTCATCATTTTGGAGTTGCCGATCATACTCGACCAAATTGCTATAAGTGGCTTACCACTCAACAGAGCAATGGCATGATAGCATATGGGAACTAGAATTAGCTTCAATCCTCTCTTACTCCCCTTGGAGATCTTCTCAAAGCGCTCATGTTCCTTTCGAACTTGAACGGTTTTTTCTCCCTCACTGCCGGTTCAAGGGTTTAATCAAATGAAAGATTTTTCCAAGGTGTGGAAGGAAAAGGGCTTTAAGTGATTCTGTCACATTTCTCTCTCTTTTTTTTTTTTTTTTTTTTTTTTTTTTTTTTTTTTTTGAAAA
>JAOXJQ010000384.1:0-11380 GCA_025762765.1 Quercus bicolor | reverse complement strand
TTTTTTTTTTTTTTTTTTTTTTTTTTTTTTTTTTTTTTTTTTTTTTTTTTTTTTTTTTTTTTTTTTTTGAGAAACTTGCTTCATTATCAATAACCAACATAGGCCAAATCAGCCTGAACAATACACTGAATGTCTAGTGGTACATCTTCCATCCAGACTGTTAAAGTGGGTGAGTTTATTGACCATCTTGCTAAAGCATGAGCTACATTATTTCCTTGACGGCGAACATGAGAAATACTGTGACTAATGAAAGAGGAAGCTAAACATCTAATGTCTTGAATCACATGCCCGTGTAAGGCTAAGGATGGATTAGTGCTACTTAGCTCTCTGTAGATAATATCTGAATCACCTTCAATGGCAACTCTTGTAAAGCCAGTCTTTAGAGCCAACTCAACTACTTTTCTGGCTGCCATTGCTTCCACTTGGGCCACCGTTGTTGGATGAGGGATCAACTGTGATAGTGCAGCCATGACCGCACCTTCTGCATTACGAATGACCACTCCTATACCAGCTTGTCTTTGATCCGCAAAGGTCGCGCCATCATAATTAACCTTGTACACCTCTGGTTCCGGCGGCTTCCATCTTGTATGATTCCTGTGTTGTACCATCCTTGTTGCCTGATGGAGACTCTGAAACTTTGCTTTCCTGTCCTCAGACAGAGGGAGTATGTGGTTTATAAGACACACGGCCTCCTTGAACCTGATTTGATTTCTTCGATTCCAGATGGTTCGGCCTGTGAACGCTAGGAGTTCAACATCCTTCCTTTCCGAGAAAGCCTTCTAGAAGATTTCCTTGATATTGCATCCCTGCATAAACGCTAGCCAACTCCATTGAGGATCTGAGCTCCAAGCCACCTGCAAGTTAGAACAATAAAAAATAGCATGTGCACAATCTTCATCACACACTCTACAATTCTCACAAAGGGCAGACGTGGTGATTTTTCTGCGAAACAAGTTCTGCTTCGTTGGTAGAGCTTCTTTGCATGCTCGCCAAACAAAGGTTTTCACTTTACTCGGCACCTCCATCCCCCATAGATTTCTCCAAAACTCTGAATCAGTAGCTGGTGTTTGTTGTGCGTCAGAACTGTCTTGTAACAATCTATATCCCAATTGAACTAAGTACCGGCCTGATGGGGTAAATGGCCACACAATTGCATCGGGTTGGCTGGTGGAACTCAAAGGAATGCTCTTAATGACTTCAGCTTCAGCTCTCTTAAAAACATGATCAACTACTTCATCTCGCCACTTCCTCTGGACTGGATCAACCAGTACCTCAACACATGAATGCTCTTGTCCAAATATCACTGGGGTAGTGATTCTGGCATTATGTCTCGTAGGAAGCCAGTTATCAGACCAAATCTTGATCTGTTTACCATCCCCTACTCTCCATAATGCTCCTTTAGCTATCACATCCCTGCCTACAAGGATACTTCTCCATGCATATGAAGCTGAAGGGAAGTCTTTCACCTCTAAGATCAATCCTCTAGGGACGAATCTTGCCTTAAAAACTCTATGGAAAAGAGAGTTGTCATCATTGAGGAGTCGCCACGCCAATTTAGCCAACATAGCCTCATTGAACGTCATGAGATCCTTAAATCCCATACCGCCTTGATTTTTATGTTGGCACAACTCATTCCACTTCACCCAATGGACGTTTCTTCAGTCTCCCCTTTGACCCCACCAAAACTTCCGAACAAGAGTCTCTAACTCATGACACAAAGTAACTGGGAGTTTAAAACAACTCATTGTATATGTGGGTATGGCTTGAATGATAGATTTTATTAACACCTCCCTTCCGGCTTGTGATAACAACTTTCCTTCCCAACCTTGTAGGCGCTTCCAAACTCTTTGCTTCAAGTGCTCAAAACTTACCCTCTTGTTTCTTCCTACCATGGATGGCAAACCAAGATACTCTTCATAATTTTTCAAAGTGGACATTCCCAAATCATCCATGATTTTTTGTTGCATGTCAATGGGAGTGGACTTACTAAAAAAGAGCGCCGTTTTATCTCGATTTAATTTTTGCCCCGAAACTCTTTCATAAGAGGATAGAATCTCCAACACTTTTTGACAGTCATTAGATGTAGCCCTACAAAACAAGAGGCTATTGTCTGCAAAAAATAAGTGTGTTAGTTTTGGACCATTTCTACAAATAGATACCCCTTGGATGTCTCCATTGCTTACTGCCTTGTGGATCATTCTATGAAGGCCCTCCGAACATAACAAAAAAAGATAGGGCGATAACAAGTCACCTTGACGAATCCCCCTATTAGGCTTTATGTTTCCACATGGCTCTCCATTAACCAAAAAAGAATAAGTTACCGAAGTTACACATTCCATAATTAGAGCAACCCACCGCTCTTGAAAGCCCATTTGCACCATGACATCTTTTAAAAAGGACCACTCAACACGATCATAAGCTTTGCTCATGTTGAGTTTGAGCGCCATGTAGCCAGACTTCCCAAAATTATGGTTCTTCATGTAGTGTAAGGTCTCATATGCTACTAGAATATTATCCGTAATGAGACGGCCTTTAATAAAGGCACTTTGATGTTCGGATATTATATAAGGCAGCACCTTCTTCAACCTATTAGCAAGCACCTTAGAGAATATTTTATACAGCACATTACATAGAGAAATTGGTCTAAACTCCGTTACCATCTCCGGATTCTTCGTTTTCCTCTCCGGATTCTTCGTTTTTGGGATCAATCTCACAAAAGTATGATTTAAAGGACTAGGAAGGGAGCCAGAATTCAAAAAATTGAGAATAGAACCACTTACATCACCTCTTACCAAATCCCAAAAATTCTAGTAGAACAGTGGGGGCATTCCATCCGGACCTGGTGTTTTTAAAGGAGCCATTTGCTTCAATGCGTTGTCAATTTCCCAAGTTTGGAACTCACTAGTTAGAATCCCATTCATTTCCTCGGTCACCACTCTTGGAATGGAGTCTATCTCAGCAGTCAATTCAATCGGATTGGATGAAGTGAACAACTGTTTGTAGTAATCCAAGAACATGTCTGAAATCTGGCTTTGTTCAGTACACCACTCATCCACGTGATTCCAGATACCTACTATGTGGTTCCGTCTCTTCCTTTGGGTGGCTTTACAGTGAAAGAAACGTGTGTTTCTATAACCATCTTTCAGATATAAGGTCTGAGACCTTTGTCTCCACATCCTCTCCTCTTTCCCCATAAGCACATTTATCTCTTTCTGAATTTGCAAAACCCGAAGTGAGTTTCCAGTCTGTAATGCCAACTTCTCTGCCTGAGCCAACTCTTTTCTCTTCTTTTCCAGCTCTTTTCTTTTCTTTTCCAACTCTTTTCTAACATTACCGAAGCATTTTTGACTCCATTGAGTGAGTTCTTTGCCACAGTTTTCTATTTTCCTAAGCACACGTCGATTGTCACCTTCATCGTAGCTTGCTTCCCAAACGCCTTCTACAGTTTCCCCACACCCTTTATCTGCCAACCACATTTCCTCAAATCTAAACGGCTTCTTCTTCTACTGAAACTCCAGACCAGCTTGTTCAATCCATAGCAATTTATGATCCAAAGTCGTACTATCCACATGATGTACCCGAGTACCCGGATAATTCGAAAACTATTCAGCCGTGGCTACAGCCCTGTCTAGTCTCTCCCAAATTGACACACCGGTACGATAATGTTTGCTCCATGTAAATGGCAAACCTTTGAAACCCAAGTCCATGAAGTTGCACTCGTCCAACACCTCTCTAAAGAGTTGCATCTGAGCACATGGTCGTAACCTCCCCCCTGACTTCTCTGAATGTTTTATCACCTCGTTGAAATCTCCAGCACATAACCAAGGTAATGAATTCTGCCCATTCAATTGACATAAGAGATCCCAAGATTCATGCCGCTTATGTGTTTCAGGCTCGCCATAGAATCCAGTGAAGCACCAAGCTGAATCTGAACTTTTGTTGATGATAGCATCAAGGTGGTTAAGTGACAAAGAAACAACTTCAACTTTAGTATCATTCCTCCAAAACAATACTAAGCCACCTCCTCTAGTAATCCTTGGAACAACATGTGTGTGATCAAGCCGAATCCTTTCCTTCACATAATCTAGCCTAGCTTCGTCTACCAGTGTTTCGACCAAGAACACGACAGCGGGAGCTTTTGCCTGCACCAATTCCACAAGCTCTTGAACTACGAGTTGGTTCCCAAGCCCCCTACAGTTCCAAACGATGTAACTCATTGCTCTTGGCGGGGTTGGGAACTAGCCTTCGCCAATACTAAGAAAATTCTCTTTATCATTGCAAGAAACCAGAATTTTTTTGCTTGGTAACTCACTCTGATCAGTAAACATGGTGATGGGGCGCTTCAAACCAATCTTATTGTCATTGGTAGCATGAATATCAGCGTTAATAACAATGGAATTATCAATTGGTCGAGGGAAGCGCTTCCATTTTGCTTGAAGAGTTGCATCAATATGCCCGGGTCTCTGAGAAGTGTTTGTTACATCCTGGAGAGATGTATCATGACTCCCATGAGACGTGTGTATCAGATTGTGGGCCTGTTATGAACACTGATTTTCTTCTAAACCATTCCTTAATTTTTCCAAGTCAAACAGTGGAGATGTTTCGTTATTTGGGATAGCTGTCTCGGCTTGGGCTGATTTAGAGGGGTTGATGTAAATACCAAGATCCTTGTCAATCTCCCTAATTTTCTGCGAAAAATATTCTCCTAAATTTTCGCATTCCTGAAGAGACGAATTTGACTTACCAAGTTGAGACGTAGCATCACAAGGTTCGGAATTTGGAAATTCCATAAAATCCGCCTCCATAGTAGAGGTTTCCATTTTAGAATTATTCATTGTTTTCGATGTCTTTGCCCGAGTATGGAATTGCTTCCCTTCCTAGCGCCGCCTTGTGGAAATATTCTTTGCTCTGCCCTCGTAAAAACCTGAAACACGTACTACATTCTTCTTAGATGGACCGGTCTGGTTTGCACGTAACCAATAGCCAAAATGCTGAGATGAGATTTGTAGAGAACCCTTGCTTTCAATCCAGATATCACAGTCCTTATCACTGTGATCAAAGCAGCCACACCAATAGCATATGTTCGGAAGGCGCTCGTACCTAAAATTAACCCAAACTTTATCACCACCCTCCACCTTTATTACTCGACCCCTACACAGAGGTTGATAGACATCCAGAGTGACTCAGACTCGCACATAGTTACCACCCTCACATTCTGAATCTTCTGTTGAGCGATCCACCACCCCAATCGACTCACAAATGTCCTCTGCTACTAACTTAGACCTATAACCGATAGGAATATTATGGACTTGAACCCAAAAAGATACCTTATCAAAAGCTAGATCTTCAAGGGGAGTGAGCCTGTTGTACCGTTGAAGTACTACCAACGATTTGTCAAAACTCCAAGGATCCCCAGATAAGATACGATCCACATCCTCGCTACTATCAAAACTGAACAAGACCTTGTGTGCACCTTCATTGCTAACTGTGAATCCATTATCAACATGCCATAGAGGATTAAATGTCCTCGCCACTGCATCCATGTTGAGAGCTCACCTAGTTAGAAAAAATGCTGCAATAAGGTGCTCTGTAGAACAGCGATCTCTCTTTATGCATATGTCATCACCTTCTCTTTCAGAAAGGGAAAGGCAATTCCAATGTTTCGTGAGATCATTCATGAGATAAATCTCAAAAAAGAAAAGAGAAAAAGATGGATAAGAGCCTTAAAAGATAAAGAAAAAACTATTTCCCAATCCCCAAAAAAAAAAAGATAAAACCACTAGCCCTACACGTAACGTTGTCACGCGAGGGGAGATGAATCCTTACAAGAAGGAACGACAATTCTACAGCCTAAGAGGAGATGGGAGCCACCTCTCTTTTTTCTTCTTCTAATGATAGATAGGATATAGCTATTCAAATGACATTCCAATATTAGAAATGAAAACGTATATTTGTTAAGGAAAAGTATGTGACTCTCAAAAAAAGAAGATAAGGAAAGGTATGTTGTTGACATTTGTTTGATAGTTGTCACTAAACATTTAAATTTTGCATTAACTAACTTTAATTTTGGTAAAAGGAAATTTTAACTAAATTTTTATTTCAATTTAAGAATAAGAAAGAGAACAATAAACCATAGTATGCCATGAATATTTTAACAAAAATTATGAAATAAAAGGAAAATAAAGAAAAACTTTTAAATGAACCTCTAAAGTGTCTAAGTTAATATGTAGAAGTTGTAGAACCATTGACAATTATAATTCCATATAGGAAGCAAAAGTGAAACAGAGTCAAGCAATATGATTTAGAGAAATGCTATACCCACAATATTTTCACAACAAATCTTAAGTGGAAGGTTGTTACTAATTGTTATTGCTGGGGGCCAAAAATGTAATCTCAGTGGTAAGTTCAAATTTGAACTAATAATAACTATTTACCTATAATTTTTTGTGAAAATACTATGAAAATGTTATAGACGTAGCACCTCTCGTATGATTTATTCATACCCTTAAATTTTTATTATGTCATTGATAAGGAAGAGTAATTCTTAGGTGCTTTTGGAGTACGATAAATGGTGCTCCCACTTTTCACACACATGGTGGGATCCACTCCTTAAATCATATCCTTTTATTTCTAAATTAATGATAAGGATATTCTATGATTTATTTCTCTTATGTACCAAAATCATATCCCTTTATATAATATTTCTAAATTAATCGAAAACAATATATGTGAAACCATTTTCATAATACTATACTTTCTCAAAATAAAAATAAAAATTTGCTGGGTTGAGATAGCTTGACTCTGGTTAATTAATTCAATTATCCAAGTTGATTAATTAAGTGAAATTGCATGCAAATCGTGAAGGCACCAACAAATCACCAATTAAACTAAATGCAACGGAGATTAAATTAACACCATGATTTGTTGACAAATGAGGAAAACCCCTTGCAAGGCAAAAACCCCACTGTGTGATTTTAAGGTTACTACTATCAAGAATCCAGTAATCAATAATCAAGCAGTTACAAGTATAAGGAATCTTACTACTACCTTGGCCTATCCCAAAATACCAACCTACAATTGAACCTTCACTTCAATACCTAATTGAACTTGATTTTGTAGTAGCCTTCTTTCTACTGATGCACAAATCTCCAATCTGAGACTAACCCTTTGCACGGATCCTAATACGTGACTAACTCTAGAAACTTAAATGGATGTTGTTGGCTGCAAAGTTCTTCACTTCATCAACAATGAAGATTAGGAAGCACTTGGTTACAAAACCCTATGGCGTACAAATGCAGTAGCTTCTCACAGAGAAAAATAAACTTTTAATCTCTGTATTCGTTTGTGACGACTCTTAAAATAAGCCTTATATATGTCTGGGGTTGTGAGAAAAGAAACTGTAAACAAGTACATAAGCTTGGGCCAAATTTCAGATTTGGAAAATTGAAAATCGTAATTCTTGATAGATCGAGCTTCTATCAAGCCATTTGTCGAGCTTCTTATTATGTCTCAATAGCAGTATCTGTCGAGACTTGATGAAACAGCTTTTCTTCACTTATTTTTTGGATCAATTTTCATGTCTTTAATACGAACACTTGATATGCCTGAAAAACATATTTCTTGATGTATTAATCCTAACTTAGATCTACCCATTTACAAGAAAAGTGCATTTTGTCAAAGGATTAGCCAATTATATAAAATTATGACTCTAACTATCTTCCCCTTTGGCAATCCGTGACAAAACCACAAATATAATTATGAGAGAAGTATAAACAACAACCGCCATAACTATTACACAAAAGTACAAAAGTCTAACTACTACAATGAGCTCTTGAAAACCTTTGCAAGAAAAGAGATCATGGCATGGAAGACTTCCAACTTGTCTTATCTAAAACACTTAAACAAGATCCATCAAGGCATCAAGTGTGAAATGTAGACAAGTTATATAAAAGAAGAAACATGTGCTTAAAAAGAGAAAAGAAACAACACATGTGAGATAAATGTGAAGAAACATACATCATATATATATATATCAAGAAGTACAATCAATGTACGTAAAAATGGTCACAAGACCATGGTACATGATAGTGAGAAAGAGACAATATAACCTCATGACTACATCACTCAATGAACTCTCCCCGTAGTCTATCCCTATGCTAGCTCTCCCTCTAACAACTTAACTATTCTCATATACAAAACTACACCCCCTTTTTGTCATAAGTGACAAAGGGTGAATCACTAAGAGGCGGCCATCTCATCATCAGTCTCGAAGCCAGAAGCATCATCATCATCATGATCTCCACCATCCGAAGAAGACTCCTCAGCAGGCTCAAGTGTGGGAGAATGAGCAAAACTACCAAGGCGCGACTAGCTTCAAGCAATGCAACCACTCCTAGTGTTCATTTGACATATCTTATTGAAAAGATGGTCAAGATGACTACCAAAGTCAGCATGCATGAGCTGAAGCTGATCCATGATGGCAACGAGAGAGACCTTTGCTCTAGAAGAGGAAGGAGAAGGAGCAAATGAGGAAGAGGGTTGAGAAGGAGGGGCAGCATCCATTGAAGTAGACTCCACACGAGGCCGCTTGGTAGCCAACTGAGCATCACTCCTCTAAATAGATTCCTTGTTGATGGCACCCATGGCATAGAAATGAGTAGAGAGAGGAATGGTGACATGCACATGTGAGAGGATGCATGTGATAGCTGAAGGAAATATAAGCTTATCATGTGTAGCAGTGTCTCAATAGATATCTATCATAGATTCTATCATGTGTGATGAAAAATCTCTAGAAAGATCCTCCATGAGAGAAAGAAGAAAGTGAGCACAAGGCTCAGTGATGGTGTTATAGTGTGACCGTGGTGTGAGAACAAAGGTTATCACTATATTATAGATCTTTGAACCCTTAGCAAACTCGGTTGTGGAGAAATTTAGAGTTTCTCCCCACACCATGGCTTTCTAAAAAAATAGTGAGGCCATCTCATCTTGAGAGATAGAACAGAGATGAATGTGTCTAGGGTAGTCTGGATGATTTACCCTAGGGACATGTAGTACCTCGAAAATGAACTCTAGGGTGACTACGATACGTGTACCTCGGAATACTGTAGTAAACCTAGGCACAGAGGTATCGATGGTGTGCATGTTAGAGTAGAACTCCTGAATGAACACATCAGAACACCTCTTGGGTATCTCACATAGAGAAACCCAATCCCGAGAGCTAAATGCATCAGGTAGAGGAATGTCTGGAAAATTAGACAAAATGGCCTGGTGTTCCAAATTGAGGGACCTCACAGAAATAGGAATAAAGGGAGAAGAAGTTGAAGAAGAACCACGATGTGAGATCGGGTTCTTAGAAGGAATAGATTTCTTGGGTGCCATAGACAGGAAACTAAACAGAGAAAGAAAAAGAAAAGAATAACATAGCAGATAGCAAGGCTCAGGAAAGAAGGAAAGAAAGAAGTACAGTGCATGATAATGCATGATTATGTTATGTGCAAAAATAAATGCATAATGGAAAAAAAATTCAATCTAAACTACAACACTCACATTGTTTAATCAAGCACACAACCTAGAATACATGAAAACATGATTATAATGCTAGAAAATGCAATGCATGATCATGTGAGAACAAAAAAAATCACCCAACCCAAAAATTTCACAGATAACTCAAAAACTCCAAAAACTCCCAAAAACTTGAAAACCTAGGTCTAAATTCATAAAATGCATCAGGAATGAGAAAAAGAAAAGATTTAGACCACTTACCAGAGGATTGAAGCTTGATTGAGTCCAAAAAAATGATGGGAAGGAGGATTTTAGAGAAAATGAGTGGTTTGGATCGAGAGAGAAGAGAGAGATATCGAGATATTTGAGTTTGAGCAAAACTAGGTCAGACCTCAGATATATATAGAAAAATGCAGCTCGATAGATCAAGAAGGTCGAGTAGGTATCGAGAACAAAAACTCGATAGATCAGGAGGTATCAATGGCAAAAGGTTTTCGATAGATCAAGGAGGTATTGAGCAAACAGAGACTCCAAAGAATTGACTTGATGGATCGAGCTATCTATCAAGAGATATCGAGAACAAACCCAAAAATCTCGATAGAAGAGACATGTATCAAGGTGCTATCGAGCTTCTATCGAGAAGGTATCAAGTATCTATCGAGAAGCTTGAAACAAGGTTTTTCAAGGGAAAAACAAACACAAGATGGATACAAACAAGATAGACACCAAAACAAGCAACCAAGAAGCATGTTAAGCACTCAAACACATCATCAACTCTAGATGCAAAGCATTCCTAGATCAAAACACACTTAACAAGTATAACCAATTTATTTTCAAAAACAAGTTTAGACAGCTTAGAGAGCATATATTACCACATGTATTCCTTGTGATGGCCAAATCACACTATACCTATACAATAGTATCAAGAATAGCAAAGAGTACACATGTCGTGTGTGAAATATTTGCAAAAGAGCATAAGTAATCCATTATATGAAGAGTAATGATATAAGAGGATCAATTATATCCACTCACAATCATAACTATTTGATGGTGACCATCACTTTTGAGGTACATCCTACTTCCACATCTCCTAGAAACATGCTTACAACTATATTTAAAAGTATTTTGATTCTTTTCACTTTTCATTTTCTTTGCATAATTTTTTCTTTTAAGCATATCATGCATGGGCATATAAGAGAGAGAAAAAAAATACCCAATTATGTAAGCCAAACATTTTGTTTTTGCTGTTCACGTGCTACACCTTACCGAGTACGACTTTTATGAATTATACATAGGTGTTTTATGATTGACAAGTTTTAGTGGTGAGATGATTATTTATGCCTTTCTCTTAGGATTTTTTAGTCCTTCCCATCAAAAAGAGTGATTAATATATGAATGATAAAAGATCAACCAAATCATACAAATCATTGTTATTGATACCGTTCCGTTCTGGCCAGAATTTTTCGAATCCGTATGCAAACCGATACCAGAATACCCCACGTTCCACCTCGGGTCAGATTTCGGGTCGTTTCAGGCCATTCCGGTCATTTCGGATAATTTCGGCTGAGATGTAAATTTCGACCGGTACAGGATTTAGCCTGTTATTAAATTTTTTTTTTTCTAAAAAAAAAAAAGTAAAGGTCCAAACGACGCTGGCCCGCCATTTGCCTGAATGAACCCAGTGTCCTAGCCCACTTCTTCATCTTGTTCTTCTTCTTTATCTTCTTCTTCTCCATTTTGTATCCACTAGTTAATGGGACTGGTCTTTTGTTCTTTTATTTTCTATTGTCTTGAGTGTCCTAGTGTCTTCTAGAGTCTTTTATTGATTTCAAATTTCAACTTTTCTGAGCCCATCACGTGAGTGACTTTGGAAATGACA
>JAOXJQ010000311.1:0-11386 GCA_025762765.1 Quercus bicolor | reverse complement strand
TCTTAATCCGATTAAATAAGTCTACTTTTTATTTGTGTTTTCTACATCATCAGTGTAAAATATATATATTAGGTAAAGTGAAAATAAATTCAATAATCCAAGTAAGGCAAATAAATTCTAAATCATCGCCAAGACTAGTCTTGTCACGCCTTCTCGCTCAAAATGACAATTCACAAAAGATTACTCTATGATCCAAGTAAGGCAAAAAAACTAACAAATGGCCTCTAAGAAAAGTTTCGGATTACAGGCGTAACCGCCAACTGCAGCTGAAATTCAGCACCATAAAAAATATAAAATGAGAGACAGTACTGGGATTTGTATGGATTAGAGCATCTTTAACAGCATATGTATGGTCTATTTGAGATTTACTTATTTTGTTAAAATGAAAAATTTTTTACTTAAAATAATATAGATAAAGGTAAAAATTAGTTGAAATAGTATATTGGAGTCCATAAATAGTACCAAAAAGTACAGTAGGCCTATGAATAATAACAAAAACAAACTGAATAATAAAATAAATTGACAAAAATAATTTTTACCAAACACACACATAAAAGCAAAATAATCTCAAGAATGAAACCAAAAAAATGGTCTCTAATGGTTTCTCTTAATTGGAATTTTTTTTTGCTCATGAATAATAGCTTATCAAGTCTATGAGCTACTATACATTAGCGATTGAATTTTTTTAGTAAAAAATTATAGCAACTACTATTATTTCAATTCTTTCTCTTTTTTCTTGATTTCTCTTTTATCTCATAATATTATATCGATTAATATTTTATTGAATTGAGAAAAAACAGAAAATCAATTAAAAAATATATTTAAAAAAATTAAATAAGTAAAAATTAAATGTAACTATCTAGTTTTCAAACAGTAAAAAATTTAAAAAATCTGAATAATGGCAAAATCTGAAAAATCTGACCAAATCAGATTAGAAAGGATGTGACTTTTATCTAGTTTACGTGTGTCATGATCGTAACGGCTTTAGTGTCCTATGACATAGGACAGAAGCTGTGTCCGATTAAAAAAATATTTATAATAAGACAAGACAGTGAGACTGCTTTTGGGTCCAACGCGCTTCTCTTTTAAAGCACCGACAACCTCCAGTCATCGACTTGACAGTTTTGGTTCAGTTAGTAGACCGAGCAATTAATCCAACACCATCATGTAATTCCACTGCTTTTGAGCTTTTCATGAATTGATAAATATGTGGACTTCAGTTGCCCAATTGATAAGTTTTCTTGAACAGTTCAAAAATTTTTTTTTCTGGAATGATATGTTGGTCAAATTTGGTAAATTTTCTTTATTGTATTGGATGTCATATGATTAATTACCTTGATGATATCAGCAAATGTAGAAAAAGGTTAATGGATATCTTAACTACATTTTAGAAATTTATACACAGTTTTTTCTCAATTAAATTTATACATAGTTTTTTCAGTTTATATTATTACATTAGTTGATTTATAGAATATATATAAAAAAATTATAACATGTTGGAGGTAATGACTGATTTTTTTTTTTTTTTTGGAAAAAAAAGTAATGATTGAATTAACGATGATAAATTGTTTTTCCTTTATTTATAAAAAGTCTTACATTTAGCAGAAGTTGCTCAAACATTTCTGAGAAAACTCATAATTTATATTACAAATTTCATCCTACTCTCTTTTGTACTTTTGGTCACCAAAAAATTTGGAAGACGTGTTGTCTTGGTCAATCTTCATTGCCAAGAAAGCTCAGAAAATTTGGTAGTCATATTATGAATTTCTTTGTGTTTCCCTTCGTCAATTTTTTTTTGCCTGAATAGAGTTATCAAAAAATTTATAGAAGATCTTAATCTGATTATGTAAGTCTACTTTTTATTTGTGTTTTCTAAATCATCAATGTAAAATATATAATTTAATTTCACTCGCCTTTATTATAAATCAAAACCAAAATCTTCATGTTGCAGTGAAACAAGTATTGATTGAATCGGGGGTAATCAATGTGTTGTCTTATATGGCAACTTTTTAAGACATATAAGACAAGATTTAAACAAAAGCAGACTCACTGTTAAGGACACTGCAGTAGGACACCAGACAAGTTCCCATGGGTCCAGTGTTTTGTTACCATTTGTCGTGCAATAACACTCAAAGATTTAAATAAACAAATAACAGTAATGGAAAATAAATCAACAAGATCTCGTACAGAGAGCACAAGGATGATTATCAAATCCATTTTACTCAATAAGGATTACAACGTTTAATCTCTCTTGCGTAGCTCTTATCATGAATTTTCTTTCACTCCCAAAAGAATTATCAAATTAAACTTCTTCTAAGTCTTCACCCTTTATCAAGACATAGTGGATTTCTATCATTTTCCCCTATTGGCTAAATTCAGTGGGTATTGCAAATTAATAAAATAGCCAAATATATAATTAATATAAACAAAACATTCAGCAACACCACACAATAATCAAGATATCGAGAGTTTATGCAAGTTTATACCACATGTATAACAAGGAGATTATTTATATTATGATTATATATGGAGAAAAGAGATTGCACAGAAGAAGAAAAAAAATGGTGGTGATGATAGATGGTTTTCAATTCAATAAGTGGCACAAAACGAGTTATAAACAAAATTTTGTATCCAAAGAAAAAAAAATATATTTATGAAAAAAATACAAAGCATATATATTTACTCACCAGAATTATTCTAAAGCTATGTAAGAAACTTTATTTTCTTTCTCCCTAGCTTTTGTTGGTTGTAACTTGTAAGGAATGAAAAATAATTGCTCTTACAAGGCATTATATAAGTCTCATTTCACAAACCGAAACAAAAAAGAACTTTTGAAATTATTAAAAGAAAAAAAAAATACTAACGAATGCTCTTAAGGCATTGGTTAATAATCAATTTAAAGAAAGTTTTTATGGGAAAAAAAATTAATGTTTTGATAACTTTTTTCATTTTCTATAAAAATGGTATCAAAATTTTCTTAAAAATAATTATGAAAGATTCTTTAAATATTGCTTTAAATATGCCACCTATCTGGCTCCCCTCGGCCCTCTTTGATTCTTCTCAATTTTTGATTTCTAGAAGGCTCATAAATTAAGTTCTTAATTTTATTGTAATCTCTTTTGCCATTGTCGGCATTATTACTACCACAAAACCTCGGCCCGCTCTGATTCTTCTCAATTATTGATTTATAGAAGGCTCATAAATTAAGTTCTCAATTTTATTGTTATCTCTTTTGCCATCGTCGGCATTATTACTACCACAAAATTGAGAAGAATCAGAGAGGGCCGAGGGGAGCCAGGGAGGTGGCATATTTAAAGCAAGTCCAATACAACAATATCATTCTAACATATATTGCACTAGATGGTCATTATAGCTCATATCATTGTACCCTAAGTGGTAGTAATAATTCAGCCAAAAAAAAAAAAAAAGTGGTAGTAATAATATTGACAATGGCAAAAGAGATAACAATGAAATTAATAACTTTTTTTTTTTATGGGAATTAATAACTTAATTTACGAGCCTTCTTGAAACCAATAATTGAGAAGAATCAGAGAGAGGGGAGCCAGAGAGGTGGCATATTTAAAGCAAGTCCAATACAACAATATCATTGTAACATATATAGTACTGGATGGTCATTATAGCTCACATCATTGTACCCTAAGTGGTAGTAATAATTCAGCAAAAAAAAAAAAAAAAAAAATTGGTGGTAGTAATAATACTGACAATGACAAAAGAGATAACAATGAAATTAATAACTTGATTTATGAGCCAACTGCAAGCGTAGCCGCCAACGAATGACAATGGAATTAAACTTTTCTTAGAGGCCATAAATTAATAACAATGAAATTAATAACTCGACAAATGGGAAATGGCCTCTAAGAAAAGTTTCGGATTACAAGCGAATTCGCCAACTGCAGCTGGAATTCAGCACCGTCAAAAATAAAAAATAAAGATACATAGTACTGGCATTTGTTTGGATTAGAACACCTCCAACAGCATAGGTAAAAACAAAATAATTCTCTACAATAGAGAATGAAACTAAAAAAGTAGTCTCTAATGGTTTCTATAAATTGGAATTTTTTTTTTTTTTTGGCTCATGAATAGTTACTCATTAAGTCTGATAAGCTATTGTACATTAGCAATTGAATTTTTTTGATTAAAAAATTATAGAAACTATTGTTATATCAATTCTTTCTCTTTCTTCTTGATTTTTTTTTTCTTTCTCATAATATTATATCAACTAATATCTTAACGAGATAAAGAAAGAATAAAGAATATGTTGGAAAATATATTTGAAAAATTAGGTAGGTAAAAGATAAATGTAACTGTTGACTTCTTGTAAATCCTACAGATAAATTTGTTTCAATATGTCTTTAGTACCAAAAATTATCTATAAAAATAAATGAAAAAAAATTTTTTGAGTACTATTTATTGGAGGAAAAGGGCCCATATTATTATTGTGAGGCCAAAGAATTTGACAATGCCGGCCCATTTTATACCAAGCCTAAGGCCCACGCTGAGGAAGGAGAAATGGCCGAGGACGAACAAAGAAAGCCCAAATAGCCTAGAAACGTTGCTGAGGACGATTTTGCTCTCGGCATCCCAAATCCTAGGAGGAAAGAATAGCATGTCGGCAAAGGCAACCTCCTAGAGCGCCCTCAGGAGAAGAACAAGTACAGTAGGATACCCATGGACGTGTGGTGCAGGAGCAATCCAAGGAGAAATTGTCACCTCTACATTGAATGCACCCAACTAACGTTCTGATCGCATTAATGAGGAAATGACTCTCAAACAGTGCGGTTTTGGTTGCCGCAAGTCACAGAGGGTTTGGAAAGGTGGCTGATGGGATGAGCACTTGAGTAATGACCCGCATGATCAACATGTGGAGGGTTAAGATCAACTAAAAAGAAGTATGTAATGTGAGAGACACTTTAAGAATGGAAAGAAGAAAAAAAAAAAAAAAAGAAAAGAAAGGAGGAGAGAAAAAGTAGGAGTCGGTAGTAGTCTGCATGGTCTTGGAGCCCTCTGTAACCTAGTACTAAAGGAAGAAGAAGGATACTAAGTTCCTCAGATGAAACGCCTGAGGAAAAAACTTCGTGCTTTAATCCACCTTCTTGTTATTCAGCTCATATGTAACCGTGTTTAGTTGTTATAATCCAAACTAGGACCTAGTTCTTAAACCCATTCTCTACAAATTTATTGTATTGGGCTAGTTGGGCTTGAGACCATTCATCCAACAAGGTAAGTGCTCGAACCCAGCCCTTACAATTATTATTATTATTATTATTTTAAAGCAAACTACAGATAAATTTTTTAGTCATGACTTGACTTGGAATAATATTTAATTTTTCAAGTCTTAAAAAAACAAGTATGTTATTGATTGGTGGAATCTTTCAGTCAGTCTTCTCTTTTTCTTTTTCTTTTTTGGTAAATAAGAGAATTGCATTAAAAACTAACCAAGAAAAACCAACTGTTTGAGGACGAATCCTCTTATAGTACATGCCAATTTGGCATAATACAACAATATAGAAATGTCCACAGGCGGAATCTCATACACAATAAAATCTTGTTGAAGTACCAGACCTTTACACACTAGAGCATTTGTACACTTATTAGCTTCATGGAAACAGTGCAGCATCCTTACCTGAGGCACTTGGTTGATAAGAGCCTTGCAATCCATAATAAGGGGAGAGTGGTTTAGATTATTGCTATGCTCATTGGTCATCCATTCCAAAATAACCTTAGCATCAACTTCTATTTCTAAGGCCACAATATGTAGAAAAATGCATAAAGATAACCCATCCCTCGAAGCTCTACTTCTATACTGGATGTGACACCAATGTTGCGTGTGAATCCCCTAATCCACCTTCCATTCAAATCACGTATCAACCCACCTTAGCTAGCTCTTCCAGGATTGCCCAAGGCTGACCCATTCGAATTTAATTTGAACCAACCACCACACAGCCTACACCATTTGACCTTAATCATGGCTTGGGTGATCCTCCTATCTGCCTTCCCCACACAGTACAGGTATTCTTGAGTAGAATGTAAGGCGCCTCTGTACAAGTCTTGATTGGACTGTTTCTCCTTGAAGACCATATCATTCCCATGCAACCAAAGTTTCCAAATAACAAAGGGAAATAAAATATGACAAGGGATATAATCAGTCCTAAAGGAGGATCTCTTCACATTATTCTCTAGCCACTCACACAAGTTTCCATTGAAGAAGCTTTGGTCATCATCAACTATGCCTAGCTTTCTCCAAGTATGTTTGGCAATCATGCATTTCCTTAACACATGTAAGATAGTTTCCCTCCCATTATTGCAGACCCAACATTGAGCATTTTGCACAATACCCCTTTCCTGGAGTACCTCACCCATAGGTATGCTCTGCAAGAAGCACTTCTAAAAGAACATTTTAATTTTTGGGATGGAATCCATCTTCCAAATCCATTTCCTTTCAAAAAGTGTTGGATGGCTCACAATCACCTCTAGCAATTCTATAAGCATTCTTTTGCTCAAAATCTCCTGAAGGAGAAGACGCCCACACAAGCCGATCCTCTCCTTGATGATTCATAGGCACGGGAATAGCCTTTAATAGGCTGATCAGATTGCCAGGGAGATCAAAAGAGCATCTATTAAAATTCCATCTCCCTTCATTTCTTAAATCCTTCACCGAGAGTAGCTTTTCATCTCTTGTAAGAGGGCCTTCAATCATGCCTCTTAAATTCCCCATTGCTAACCACCTATCATTCCAAAAATTTAGAGTGCTATTAGCACCCACCTTCCATTTAACTCCTTGCATGAAGATATTCCTACCACGCTTCATTCCGGACTACACATTGGAACTACTTCTCTTCGGGTTATTATACTTAATACACAACACATTCGCCTAATCTTTATCCTTTTCCATTCTAAACCTCCAATTTAGCTTCGCAAGCAAGGATAGATTTTTTTGGCTTGGCTACTTGCAATCCAAGCCCTCCTTCTTCCTTCGATTTAGTCACCCTACTCCATCCAACCATGTGAACTTTTCTCTTGTCTTGGGTGGAATTCCAAATGAAGTTTTTTGTCACTCTATCAAGAACTTCCAAGGTACGGCTAGGCAGCAATGGTAATCTGCATTACATATGTTGGGATTGTGTTAAGCACTAATTGAGCTAAAACTACCTTCCCTGCAAAAGATAAAAGATGCCCTTTCCAACCCGCAAGCTTAGCTTGCACTCTCTCCCCAATGAAATCAAAATCTCTGTTGCTGGATCCTGGCTGCTTAAGAGGAAAACATGGTATTTACCCAACTTGGGTGTTGACCGAATACCCATCACCTCGCAAAGCTCTTCCTCTTGTTGCCATCCACATTGAGGGAGAAATAAACTCAAGATTTCTCCTTATTAGTCTTTTGCCCCAAAATACCACAAAATCCCTCAAGTGCATCCAATACATTGATGCAATTCTTCATGTTAGCTTTAGCGAAAAGCACCAAATCATCCACAAAGAAAAGGTGGGACACTACCAATCCTCCCCTTGATGTTTTGACAGGATCCCAAAGTTTAGCATCACACTTGTCTTTAATGAAGAATTCCAACACCTCCATACACATGATGAATACTTATGGCAACAAAGGGTCGCCTTGTCTAATTCGTCTAGACGGAGTTAAGGATTCTAGTGCACCTCCATTAAAAAGTACCTCAAAACTGGATGTTGATATACAACTCAAAATCACTTTACTCAAAAAAGGAGGAATGTTAAACAAGGCTAGGGTATCTCTAACAAAACTCCACTCAAGCCTATCTAGGCTTTCTCAAGATCAATTTTTACTGCCATGTAGCCAACTTTACCTTTCTTTAAGCTTAGCGTATGAAGTAACTCCTAAACAATGATGGCATTATCCACCCCTTTCGGCCTAGAACAAAAGCCGCCAAGGGAGAAATCAGTCTGTCTAGGTAAGGCCTTAATCTAGCTACAATGGCTTTCGAAATAATTTTGTAAACAATGTTACAAAGACTGATGGGTTTGAAGCTCCCTAAAGAATCAGCTCCTGTATGCTTGGGAATTAAAGTAATGAGAGTCTTGTTTAAATAGGGCAGCACACATCCTTTCTCAAACACATTTTTAATTAACTCCACAACTGAATTCCCCGTAATCATCCAATATCTTTGATAGAAGCTTGCATGTAGTCCATCCAGTCTGGGAGCCTTAAAAGCTTTCAAAGCTCACAAACCATCCTTGATCTCTCTATCTTTAATTGGGTTAGCTAAGACTTGAGCTTCCTCCTCGGACAGTCTGATAGGCCAATTAGGAATGTCCTAAGTTTTCCTTTGTGATTCCTCCATGTCTGTGGTATAGAGGTTCATGTACCACCTTCTGATATAATCAACCACCTAATCTCGTTAGTAATACAACTACCCACATTATCTTTGAGACTAGTAATTCTATTCCTTCTCCTCCTATTTACAATTGATGCATGATAATAGGAGGGATTACACTCTCCCAAAACCAGCAAGTTGATTTTAGCCTTCATCGCCCAATATTCATCAATAAGTTCTTTGACTTCAACATACTCCTTCCTCAAGTTGCTTTCTAGCTCCATAAGAAAATCGCTAGGTCTATTGGGCATAGCTTTTTGAACACCATTTGGCCTAGCTTCAATCTTTTTCCTTGGAGAAAACAAATTCCCAAACACCTCTTTATTCCACTTTTTAGCAGAATTTGTGAAAATTTGAACGACATTCTTAGGGCTTTAACCCCCACTCCAAGCTTCACGGACCACCCCAGGAAAATCTAGATGAGAAAGCCACCTTGGTTAAAACTGAAAAGGCCTTGTTAAATCAATACCCAAAGGCTTCTCCAGGTTGACCATAATCGGACAATGGTTAGAATTAACTCACGTGAGGTGATCAATAATTGCCTCCTGGTAAAGTAACCTCCAGCCCACATTACAAAAAGCTTGGTTCGACCTCTCTTGAATGAGGTCCAAGAGATTTCACAAGTTAGACCATGTAAACCTAGGTCCAGAAAATCCCATGTTCATAAACCCACACTCATTAATACAATCCTAAAAGAGCCTAGTTCTGTATGCAGTAACCGGCCTTCCCCCCAACTTCTCTTTACCACTCAAAACCTTATTAAAGCCACCAAGCATGATCCACGATAGATTATGAGTAGCATTAACCAAAGAAAGATTATGTCACAAAATACGTCTTTCAGTTAACCTAGGACTTGCATATGTTAAGGAAAGTATTTCCATTCATGACAATGCTGATCTTGTGGGCAAGACAGCTAGCTCATTTGCTATTATAATCCCAACAGCTACTACAGAAACTAAGTCAACAAGCTCCTTTGTTATGGAAAGCTAAAACAGAGGAAATCAATCAACGGAGCGTGACCCACGTGCAGAAAAACTCCACTAATTTGTCACTGCCTTTCCTGTGCTAATACATTCCTTAATATATGTATATTCCTTGTATATGCATTGTAGTATATATATTCTGGTTGTATCTCATATTTTCAATATAGAAAAATAATTACCTCTTGTATCTTTGAGTTTTTACATGGTATTAGAGCCCTCTGGTTTACACAAAACTTCTCCAATGGCCGACTCAAACTCCTATGCCAATCTTTTCCAAACACCTAATATAACTCCCTTGATTTCCATAAAATTAGATGGAACAAATTACCTGCAATGCGTCTCTCAATTCCTGCCCATCTTGCGAAGCTATGACCTGTTGAGCATTATTGATGGCTCAGAGGTGTGTCCTGAAAAGCACACAATTGCTGGGAAAAAACAAGTTAAGAACCTAGAATATGTGCTTTGGTACAAAAAGGACCAACTTGTCTTGAGTTGGATAATTGCAACTCTTACTCCTAATGTTCTTTCCACTGTTTATGGACTGAACACATCTTGCCAAGTTTAGAGTTCTTTGGCAACTAGATATTCTTCCCAATCAAAATCTCGCATTGCTCACTTAAAACGCCAATTGCAGACTCTGTGACAAGAATCTCGATCTTGCTCGGAGTATCTCCAATTGGCTAAGTCATGGGCAGATCAACTTGCTGCTGCAAATAAGCCAGTGGATGACGATGATTTGATTTCATACATAGTCAGTGGTTTAAATCCATCATTCAATGCCTTCATCACAACATTTTGCCTTGCAACCTGAGAAGCCTCTGGACATATGTTGACTTCGAAGCTGAGTTGTTGAATCATGAAACTCTTCTCATGAATCAAGGTGTCATGACTTCGACAGACTCAAGTAGCTTTGCCTTGTACTCAAATAAACAACATAACAGAGATCGCAAACCAAAGTTCAACGGAGCACAGAAAACCAATGGCCCATCCAAGTCCCAATTGCCATTTCAAAATTAGAAATTGCACCACACCAATCTTCCAAAGCAGAGGCCAAATCAACCTTCATCCTTACCCTTCAACTCCTCTCGGTCACCTTGCCAAATATGTGGTAAATCAAATCACCAAGCACTTGACTGTTATCATCAAATGGACTACTCTTACCAAGGTCGACATCCTCCAACCCAATTGGCTACTACGGTTGCTCGAAGCAACTCTCTGTTTGCAGAAGAAGAAGAACAGTCGTGGTATGCAGATAGTGGAGCCAATCAACACATCACTGCTGATTTGGAGAACCTCAATCTATCATGAGAACCATATCAAGGCAGTGCCGATGTGGCTGTAGGCAATGGTTCTGGTCTTCCAATAGCTAATACTGGTTCTACCATTCTCACTGCTCAAAATTCTACCTTTCAATTAAAAACTGTACTTCATTATCCTGATGTACCTGTTAACTTGCTATCTATAAAAAAGTTTTGTGCAGAAAATGATTGCTTCTTTATACTAATAACAACTTATTTTTTGGTGAAGGAAATTCGGACAGGTCGAGTTCTCTTGCACGAGCACAGTAGAGATGGACTCTATCCCATTCCCTTGCACCGCCTCTCCTTCCATAAATTTTGTTGTCTCACTGCCTTCCTTGGAGTTCAAACCTCTACCTTGGTATGGCACCAACAGTTAGGCCATCCCAACATGTCTACAGTTCATCAAGTCATTCATAAAAATAAGCTTCCAATAAGTGACTCAAATAATAAACAATCTTTTTGTGACTCATGTCAACTAGCCAAATGCAAATGTCTACTTTTTTTCAATTCAGATAGAGTGTCTAGTCTTCCCCTTCAATTAGTGCATTTAGATGTATGGTAGTCACCGGTTGTCTCTCTTAGTGGTTGTCGCTATTATGTAATTTTCATTGATGATTATTCAAGATTTTCTTGGTTATTTCCTTTAAAATCCAAATCTAATGTTTACACTTGCTTCATTAAGTTTAAATGTATGGTGGAAAACTTATTTTCTACAAAAATTAAGAGCCTACAATCT
>JAOXJQ010000304.1:0-11386 GCA_025762765.1 Quercus bicolor | reverse complement strand
TGTCTCAACATAAACTAAAAATACATGCAGCAATAATAAGTTTCCAATTACAAAAACAAAAATTGATCCACAATTTGGAAATTTTAATTAACACATACGGAACCAAGTAATTTTTTGCTGGATTTTGCTTTTTTATTATGTTTTCAAGGCTAGTTTCAGCTTTCCTAACCTTTTATCCACCAAAAAAAAATAAAGGTTAGTTTCATCTTATTTAATAATCACTTACTTTCAATTTTAATTGTGAATACATTGCAGTTTTGAGTCAACGCTTATAAAGGATATTATTGAAGACATTTCCAACAAACTAAATCTGCCATACTTTATGGTAGCAACCTATCCAGTTGGGATTGAGTCTAGAGTGCAAAAGCTCAATGAACTGTTAAGGGGATCAGGTGATGTTTGCATGGTCGGGATTTGGGGAATTGGTACTGAATGACTTAATGAAACCAATCCACTTGACTGAGAAACCAAACAATGAAATAAAAACAAGGAAAAACAAAACCCATTCTTGGGACCTAGACAACAAGCAAATGAGTGAAAAACAGCCAAAGAAGAAAATAACATACCTTAAACGGTGAGAACTGAGAGACTAATCCAATGATCCAAATGGTGAGAGACAAAACCCACCGATCCTTATCCAAACGTGCTCTTGTGCATGGCTGAGTGCGTGGTTGCGTGCTCTTGTGCATGGTTGCGTGAGTGACAGAGAGATTAAGGGTTAGGGTGAGGGGCTGAGGGTGTAAGGCTAAGGCGTGAAATGAGATCAGATTATGAAAGGTGAATGGGTTAGGGACTTAGGGTTTACAACGATATATATATATATATATATATAAGGGGGGTTTTTTTGTAATTTTAGGGTAATCGGGTCATATCCAGGCCGGGTTTCGAGTCGAGTTTCAGATTTTTTTGATAAAATCCAAACCCGACCCGGACCCGCTTTGGGTTTTTTTTTAAACCCATACCTGACCCTATTCTTTATCGGGCCGGGTAAAATCTAGCCCATTAGGGCCGGGCCAGGTATCCGCCGTTCGAATTTAAATTGCCATCCTTACTTCCAACGATCTGACAGCCTGTCCTGTAACTGCTGGAGGCATTAAATCCTTCATTAAAAGGCTTGCCTTACTTGGTCCATGATGTGGCAAGGTGGACGAAGGTGGCTTATAGTATCGTCTGGGTAAGAAGGTTCGTTGGTCCCATCAGCTGCCCCCCAGGTTCTGTGGTCGTCCTTACGTGTCATGACGACCACCAGAAGGTGAAAGGTTTCTTGCTCAAACATGACTCTTAGGGTTCCGCTCCACATTTAGTGCGTAGTGGCGGCGCTGCACACGTCGTGGCCATTTGGTGTGTTCTAAGTGATGAAGTTAATGCTCCACTTCTTGTGCCTCTTAGGTTTCCCTCTGTTTTTCAGTTTTCTGTGCCTAGTTTTTGAACTCCCTTCCTTTTCTTTTTCTTCTTCACTTTTCATCTTTCTTACGCTATTGTTGCTCTGTGATTTTTTCTTCTTCGAGCTACTTTCCTTGCAATTGTTTGCATTTTGTCCTTTTTGGGGTTGCGTTTCTGAGGTATGACTTCTTCTTTCTCTTTTTATTCTTCCTACCATAGTAATTTCATAAAGGTTTCTGATTCTCCCCTTTTTTCTCCTTTCCGTGTTTTGGGTTTTCTTAGGATCTTGCCCCTCTTTTTTTGATTTTTGAGTTCTATGCTTAGTAGTTTTGAGGTTAGGACACTTTGTCCCTCTATTTCCTTCCTTTTTGCGCATTTAGGGGATTCTTTAAGAATTTCTCGTAATTTTTGCCCTTTAGTTGAGGGTTTTGTGTGTAGGGGAAATAGTTTAAGTTTAGTATTAACCGATCTATGCCCTTTACTCCATCAATCCGTTGATTGGTTTGAGGACCTAATGGGTGATCGGAGAGTGATGTCGGAGGTAAGATCCAATGAGTTAAAGATGGGGTTGTCATCTAGTGATGACCTTGTGGAGAAAGATATTGCAGCCTCTACTTTGAGAGTGGTTAGGGTTTTTTTTGCTCTAGAGGAGGAGTGTGGCTTGGACGCTAAGACCCTTTCCAGATTTAGGGATAGGTTTCAATTTCCTAAGAGGGTTAGGATTCATCTTCCTCACAAAGAGAAACGAGCTTGTCATTTCTCGCCTGGAGAGGTATGTTTCTATGAGGCCACTTTCCAGAGTAAGCTTAGATTTCCCGTCCACCCTTTATCATGGAGCTCCTAAATCACTTCAATATTGCTCCTGGGCAACTTGTGCCCAACTTGTGGAGGATCGTAGTTAGTTGTATGGAGATTTGGCTAGCATCCACAAAGGGGGATATGATTAGGGTGGACAAATTCACGTATTTGTACTGTCTGAAGGAGTCCAAGGAATACAGGTACTACGAGCTTGTGCCCTAGGATGGGAAGGCTAGGATTGTTACTAACCTACCCCCGTCCTTCAGATACTGGAAGTCCCAGTTTTTCTTTGTGTCCAGGGATGATTAGGAGACTCTTCCTGATGAAGTTTAGGGCGACGTCCCTTGGTTACTCCGTCAATGGAGAGCCCTGAGTCTAGGTGCGCCATTTCTCTACAAGTCCCTTCGTTATCCTTTATATACTCCCTTTTCTATGTTTTCTTTCTTCTTGATCATCATTAACTTTCCTATTCGTTGTGTGCAGTTAAGAAGCGTCCAAGGCTCAAAATCAGGTATAAGGGTCGTGTGGAGGTAGCTATGAAGTACGCGAAGGCAATAGACAACTTTGACGACCTGGTTGACATTGAACTGTGGCCCGTCACTATCTTGGTCCAGAGCCTTCCGCCTTTGTTCTTCGAGCTATAGCAATTGAAGAGAAAAGTGAGTGTTATCATACCTCGTTGTCCTTCCGTTCTCCCTTTTTTTTTTATATTTATTTTTAAGTGTTTCTCTTCTTTTCTTCTATAGAGATGATGACCAAATTTAACCAAGATATGTACGCCAAAATGAGGGCGAAGAAGAACGAGCCTCTTTCTGCCCTTGGGAAGAGGGTGGTTCGCGTCATGGATCAGGGGAGTCCAGCTGTTCTT
The DNA here is from genome assembly GCA_025762765.1 of Quercus bicolor. NCBI lineage: Eukaryota > Viridiplantae > Streptophyta > Magnoliopsida > Fagales > Fagaceae > Quercus > Quercus bicolor. The sequence continues at coordinate 8,337 of JAOXJQ010000304.1, read as the reverse complement.
GCCACCACCGTCCCTAGACCAACGAGGGTAGCCTCTCCAACTACTTCGGTGGAAGAAATCACGCCACATACGAAAAAGGCTTGCGTGGCAGACAAAGGGAAGGAGAAGGCCTCTCCACGATCATCCAGCATTTGGGACGACATTGATCTCGCACAACCGAGGGCGCAAGAAGTTTTTACGAATGACGAGCTCAAGGCCCTTTCTGGGGTGCCACCCAACAAGATAGTGGGTTGTCATGTCCACAAATTTGTTCAGGTAATATGCTCGTCCAGATAGTGGGTTGTAATGTCCACAAACTTGTTCAGGTAATATGCTCGTCCAGCTTGCCCTTTGTTTTCTTTTTCTTTTCTTTTTTTCTTTTTTTTTTTTGAAAATTGGTTCTTCCTTCCAGGTTCTGGGGGAAACTATTCACATAACCTCAAAGTACTTGAGCCAAAAGGCTAGGGCTTCATATGCAAAGTCCAAGGTTAAGGGTTTGGAGGTGGAGCTTTCAAAGTTAAGGAAGGATCTTATCGTAGCCATGGATGAGGCCAATACTGCTAAAGAAAAGGCAAGGGTTTTGTCTGACGACTTAAGGGTGGAGATACAGCTAACCCTGGAGAAGGAGGAGTAGTTCCAGGCTGCAAAGGAAAGGGTGAAGACAATCGCTATCAAGTTTGTCGAGGCCTTCCAACAAACTGACGAGTACAATACAGTGCTCTTTAGCTGGTACTACAAAGGCTTTGAGCTCTTGCGACGATACCTCATCAAGTACCCTGTTGGCTCGAACCTGAAGGACTTGGACTTTGAAGCTGTGGATAAAGAGATGGTCACTTACTAGGCTGCCCAGGCATCTCAAGCTACCCAAGCTACAGTCGTTACTCTCGAGGGAAGTATTCCAGGGCCTATTGAAATTGACGGTGGAGAGGTTGTTGGTTAACCCTACAGACACTTATGTTTTTCTTTTTCCTCTTCTTCTTCTTCTTCTTCTTTTCCTTTTTATTTTTTTTATTTTTTTATTTTTTATTTTTTTTGGTGAGTGCCCAATGTGTTTTTGGGATTTTCATTTCAATGTTAGAACAATATCTTTTGCCCAGTGTTCTTGGGCTTTTAATTCTAATGTTGGAACAGTACTGGTTACCCGGTGTTTTTGGGCTTTTAATTCTATTGACTACTTCATGTTTACCTGTTTATTTTCCTACATCGTTGTGCTTGATACTTTTTGTCTTTATATGATTTCTATCTACCTCATTGCTTGTTTAACCTTAGCTTGGGGGCTTGGCTGATTAGGAAATGACTTGCATCCGTTAGTAGTTTATATCCGTCTAGGCGAAATTTTATTACTTGGTCAATTTTTAGGTGACTTACGCCCATGTGTGGGATCTTTTCATTCGGCTTCATCAGTAACTTACATCCATCTAGGTGGAATTTTGTTACTTAGCCAATTTTTGGTAACTTACACCCATTTAAGAGATCTTGTCATTTGGCTTCGTCAATAACTTACATCCATGTAGGCGGAATCTTGTTACTTAGTCAATTTTTGGTGACCTACATCCATTTAAGGGATCTTTTCATTTGGCTTCGTCAGTGACTTACATCTGTTTAGGCGAAATCTTATTGCTTAACCAATTTTTGCTGACTTACACCCATTTAAGGGATCTTGTCATTTGGCTTCATCAGTAACTTACATTTGTCTAGGCGACATCTTGTTCTTAGCCAATTTTTGGGTTTTAGGCTTCTAGATTTGTTTGCATTACATTGGACCATTGGCTGAATAGTTCTTTTATTGCTTTACTTCAAATACGAGTACAATTGTTTGTTACATTTATTGATGGTACTTCTTCAAATGCTCATTGTTCGATGGTCGTGGCAGCTTCTTCCCATCCAAGGTCTCCAGGTGATAGCTGCCTTGTCTAAAGTAATGGTTGACTTTGTAAGGCCCTTCCCAGGTTGGGCTAAGCTTCCCTTGGGCCGGATCTTTGGTAGCCAGGGTGACTTTGCGTAGGACGAGGTCCCCTATGTTGAGTTGTTTGAGCTTTACTCTCTTGTTGTAATACTCGACCATCTTTTGCTGATACTTCGACATCCTGTATAAAGCTCCGTCTTTAACTTCATCCAAGCAATCTAGATTGACCCTTAACTGATTGTCGTTCTTATCTTCGTGGAAGACCTCTTGTCTTATTCTGGTGATTCCCACTTCAACTGGGATTACTGCCTCAGTGCCATAGGTGAGTCTGAAAGGGGTTTCTCCTATCGGGGTTCTTGCTATAGTCCTGTATGCCTACAGGACATTGGGTAATTCCTCCTGCCAAGCGCCCTTACCATCGTCCAACCAAGCTTTAATGATCTTGAGCAGTGTTCGGTTCGTCACTTCTATTTGCCTGTTCGCTTGTGGGTGTCATGGGGATGAGAATTGGTTCTTGATCCTCAGGCCTGAACAAAAGTCCTTGGAGCCTTGACTGTCGAATTACCACCCGTTGTTCGATACAATCATCCATGGTATCTCGAATTTGCAAATTATGTTCTTCCATATGAATTTCTAGATCTTTGCCTCCGTGATGGTTGATAATGCTTCTGCTTCAACCCATTTTGTGAAATAATCAATAGTGACTAATAAAAATTTTACATGTCCCTTACCTTGGGGTAATGGGCCGACAATGTCAATCCCCCACTGTGCAAATGGCCATGGGGAGGCTATCGGCGTCAGTTTCTCCGTTGGGAGATGCTGAACATTCCCAAACCTTTGGCATTTGTCGCATCTCTTGACGAACTCTCTTGCATCCTTCTGCAAAGTAGGCCAGAAGTAACATGTTCTGATAACTTTGCTCACCAGGGATCTCGAGCCTTCATGGTCTTTGCAAACTCCTTCATGGATCTCTTCTAGAATGTATTTGACCTCCTCCTCATCGACGCACTTCAAGTAGGGCATGGAAAAACCTCTCTTGTATAGGGTGTCGTTCAAGATCGTGAACATGGCTACCCTTTTCTTGACCCTCCTAGCCTTCTCGACATCCTGTGGAAGCCATTAGTTCTGGAAGAAGGACAAGATTGGGGTCATCTAGCTACTTCCGCTCTAGATTAAGAAGGTGGGGACTTCTTCAATGTTGGGGTGTGTCCAGACTTCCATCTTCAAGTCCATACTCGTTGGTCCACTTCTGATGACGCCTACTTCACAAGCTCGTTTGCCTCTATATTTTGGCTTTTGGGGATTTGTACGAATTCCACTCGATCAAATTCCTATGCTAAATGCTTCGTTAGCCTCAAGTATTTTTGCACTCTTTCCTTCTTTGCTTCATATTCCTCTTTTATCTACCCCACAACCAGCTTTGAATCACTCTAGAGGAGCAAGGTTTTGGCTCTTAGCGCCTTCCCGACCTTCAGCCCCGTCAGTATTCCTTCATACTCAGCTTCATTGTTGGTGGCCGAGAACATTAGCTGAACTTCGTATTTAAGCATCTCTCCTTTTAGGAAGATGATAATGATCCCTACTCTGCCCCTTTTTCAGGCTAATGAGCCATTAGTTTGAATCGTCCATCTTTCTGCTCTGTCAAGTGCCCCATCCTTGTCTAAGATGGTGAATTCAGTGATGAAGTTTGCTAATGCCTGCGCCTTAATAGTTGTTCTAGGGTGGTACTTAATGTCGAACTGGCTAAGTTCGATTGCCTACTAAACCATCCTTCTTGCAGCCTTGGGCTTGTTCATAGACTTCTTTATGGGTTAGTTCGTCATTACTAAGATGGGTTTCGCTTGGAAGTGGAGACGCAGCTTGCATGAGGCTACAATTAATGCGAATACAATCTTCTCAATCCATGGGTACTTGGCTTCTACCCCTTGGAAGGCTTAACTGATGTAGTAAACTGGGAGATACATTTTATCCTCTTCTCGAATTAAAGTTGCGCTCATAGCTGTAACTAACACTGCTAAATATAAATACAGGTTTTCTCCCTCCTTAGACGGGCTCAGGAGGGGTGGATTGCTCAGGTAGTGCTTGAGCTCTTGGAATGTTTTCTTACATTCATTAGTCCAGGCGAAGGCCTGCTTCAGTGTCTAGAAGAAGGGCAAGTATTTGTCCATTGCTTTAGAGACGAACCTGTTGAGTGCTGCTATCCTTCTTATGAGCTTCTGGACTTCCTTCATGATCTTCAACAACGTCATCTCAAGTATCGCTCACACCTCCTCTAGGTTTGCTTCTATCCCTCTTTGAGACACCATGAACCCTAAGAACTTCCTTGACGCTATCTCAAAGGTGCACTTGCTGGGGTTCAACTTCATTTGGTACTACTTGAAGGTGGTGAACGTCTCTTAGAGATCGTCTAGGTGAGCAAACTCTTCTTTGCTCTTGACAAGCACGTAATCCATGTACACTTCCATGTTCCTCCTAATTTGCTTACTAAACATTTTGTTTACTAACCTCTAGTAGGTTGCTCCTGTGTTATTCAATCCGAAGGGCATTACCTTATAGCAGTAGAGCCCTTAGCTTGTGATGAAGGCAGTTTTCTCCTGATCCTCTTCTGCCATTTTTATTTAATTGTACCCCGAGAATGCATCCATGAACGTCAGGAGCTTATGTCCTGCTATGGAATCCATCAGTTGATCTATCCTTGGCAAAGGGAAACTGTCCTTTGGGCAGGCCTTGTTTAAGTCTGTGAAGTTTACGCACATCTTCTATTTCCCATTTGCTATCTTTACCACATTGGTGAGCCAATCTGGGTAGTAGACCTCCCGGATAAAGTTAACTGCTAGCAGTTTGTTGACCTCATCTATAATAACCTAGTTTCGTTCTAGAGCAAAGACTCATCGTCTCTACTGGATAGGATTTTTCTTGGGGTCCACGTTTAGCCTATATTGGATGACTTCTGTGGATATGCCTGGCATGTCCTCGTGGCTCCATGCGAAGATGTCCAGGTTCTCTTTGAGGAATTAAACTATTCTCATTCTCATCTCGGAACTCAGAGTCGTCCTTATCCTAGTCATCTTCATTGGTTCTCCATCTACCAACTCCACCGTTTCTAGGGCTTCCACTTTCTCTTCTTTTTTCTTCTCGATCATCCATGTATGGTTTTCCTTTACAGCTAACACTACTTAGTAGCACTCCCTGGCCAGCACTTGATCTCATTTTACCTCACCTACACCATTTTCTGTTAGGAATTTTACCTTCAGGAAATGGGTGGACGTAGCTGCCTTCCAACGATTAAGCGTAGGCCTGCAAGGATATGGCAGTATTCGCAGAGCTACCGTTGTCTACAAGGATTCTCCTAGTATTGAACCCTTCTATCATAAGCATGATAACTAGGGGATTGTCATGCGACTGCTTCACTCCTCTGGCATCTTCTTCTAAGAACAGGATATCCCTGTCTGTCCGTCTTTGCTTTAGGGGTGGTATCCTATGGATGCTGTTCACCTGCCTTTAGTGTGACTTCTTAAGGGATCTGAACGACCCCCTTGTGGATGGTTCTCCTATGATCATCTTTATTTCCCCCATTGCACTCTGTTGATGATGTGACTTGTGGTCTTCGTCTCTTGGAGAGGCTTTGGGCTTGTCCCTGTTATCATCCCTGGACCTGCTGGAATCTCTCTTCTTTACAAATTTCTGCAACTTCCCTCTTCGTATGAGTTCCTCTATCTGCTCCTTTAGGTCTTTGCAATTTTCTGTATAATGGCCATGATCTTTATGGAAATGGCAGTACTTCCTCTTGTCACGAACATTGGATGATGAGTGTAACGGCCTTGGCCACTTGAGGTAGTGCTCATCTTTAATCTGTGCAAGAATTTTATCAACAGGCATAACTAAAGTAGTGAATTTTACCATCCGAGGGTTTTTATCGTCTTTCCCTTTGTTCCCATCTATTTGCTCCCTTTTTCGTCCTCTCTAGTCATTGTCCTTTCTTTCCCTCTCATTGGGCTTTTCTACCTCTTTAATTGCTACTAAGGCATCCTCGGCATTCATGTACTTCTGCGCCTTCAGGAGCATTTTCTCCATCATCCATAAGGGATTCTTCGCGAGCGAGACAATGAACTCCCTAGACTTCAACCCGGCTTTAAAGGTCGTCAACTGCACTTTGTCATCCGCTTCATCCACCTCTAAAGTTTCTCGGGTGAAATGCTTCACATTCGACCTTAGGGTCTCCTTTTCTCCTTGTTTAATTGTAAGCAGGTGGTCTACCAAACTTTTTGGGTGTTATCCTCCGACAAAGTGGCATAAGAAGGAGTTGCCCAATTACTCGAAGTTGTCGATGGATGACGTTGGTAACTTCGTGAACCACTCCTTCATAGCTTCTTTGAGAGTAGTGGGGAAAGAGCAAAATAATATCTCGTCAAGGGACTGTTGAAGAACCAAAGTTGTCTTGAAGGTGTTGAGGTGATCCAAAGGATCCTTCAGCCCATCAAACAGCTCGAGCTATGGTAGGCAAAACTTTGAAGGCATTGGGCATTCCAGGACTGCCATGGTGAAGGGTGAATCTGACCTCCTGACCATACGGTCTAGGCTTCAGTTTGTTTTTTCCTTAATTGCACTCCTCAACTTGTCCATCTCCTTTCTCATTTCCCTAAGAAGGTCCAAGCTTGGTTCTTTTGGAGTGGCAGGTCATCGACGTTCGTCCCTTCTTTGGCTATCCCCATCGTCATCCCAATTAGTCCTAGACCGATTCTCCTCTTGTTGCAGTCACAATCTCATTTCTTGGTTTTGTCTGGTAAGCTCTTCCACGCTAGCTATGAGTGTTTGGATTTGCAGAGTTAATGCTGCAGAATCTTAGGGAGTGTTGGACTCCATCTAGACTTGTGAGTTTAGTGGAACTATATTCTCGAACCTAGGTACGAAGATGTCGTCTCCACAGACGGTGCCAAACTGATGAAGCAGAAATCGTGAATCAAGTAGACTCGTCCAGATGAGTCAGCAACCTCGTTCTTGTGCCTGTAATTGTTGTTAAGGGCCTTCCTTAGGTGGTCACCAGTGTGGTGTCTGCCATAGAGTCTTCGATGATAAAATTAGCATGTGAAGACTTTTTCAGAAAATATTAGAACAATGGCGTATTCGAATATCAGAATGTGTACCTTTTTTGGTCTTGGGGGGTGTTTATATATGGCTTCATTGCTCCTAGCCGTTGTGACCTTTATTGTGGCTTTAGTGCCTCTTTGTAACATCTTTGAGCTCAATGATGTAGGTTTTAATAAGCTTCCAACAATCTGACAACCTGTCCTATAACTGACCGAGGCACTAAATCTTTCATTAAATGGCTTGCCTTACTTCGTCCATAACGTGGCAAGGTGGATGAAGGCGGCTTATAGTATCATCTGGGCAAGAAGGTTCGTTGGTCCCATCAATTATCTTCCCAACGACCAAGCTGTGGTGGATATCTTCAATGAAATATATCTTTTGTGCCCAATCCTTATGCTTATGCTGGTGTTAAAGCAGGGATTGAAAGCCATTTTAGGAACAAACTCAAGATTTGGATGCTTGAGTGGCGATACTCTAGTAGACCTTGGAGCATTCTCGCATTCATTAATGCTCTAGTGTTTTCCTTAGCCCTTAGTGTATTGCAGACTTACTATGCGGGAAACCCTCCTAAACGTGAAAAAAAATCTTCTCTCCCATTTTTAGTGTTCTAATTTATGATCCTCAAATAGTTGTATGTCACGTGCCTTTTTTTTTTTAAATTGAAGGAGTATAAAATAAAATAGCTAAGAGTGGAATTTTTTATTTATTTATTGTACATGAGCTAAGGCAGGCAACTAAAGTATTTTCCATGTACCACCGCGCACCTTTGCGGTAGTCGCTCCACAAGTATAAGTGCTTGTGAGATGTGAGGGAGTAAGGGCTGGAATTCAATTTTTTAAGAGGAAGTTTCATACACATATACACTATTAAATTATGTTAGACTAGAATTTCTATCTTATATAAAAATAATAATAAAATAAAATAAAATAAAAATTAAACCAGATATTTAAATTTTAATCACTCAAATTCAAATTTATTTGCACAAATCTTGCTATCCAAACAGATTTATTTGACACTTGATTATTGCCCCAGTTATCAAGTTGCAGGATTATATGTTCACCGATGGTACAGGTGATACAAATTCCGTGCAAGCTAATTGTGTTTCCCAATCCATGAAGGATTCAAAGTTGACTTGAAACTTGCATATCCTAAAGTAAAAAAGAAAAACAAATAATAAAATTATGCTCTGATGCTTTGCTTTACCTTAACTTTCCTTTTTGGTTCCTCTCGAGTCCGATCTTCTTTCTCCCTCTAACTTTTTTGGCCCTCTTGAGTCCGAGTTACTTCGTCGCTCTAGAGAGGCGCAATGAAGTTTGAAGTTAATGTCAAGCAAAGCATCAGAGCATAGTTTATTATTTTGGCTA
>JAOXJQ010000174.1:0-11399 GCA_025762765.1 Quercus bicolor | reverse complement strand
CTAACTGGGAAGGTCTCTATCGTATCACATCAGTAGCTGGTATTGGGGCCTATTACTTAGAAGATTTGGACGAGAATGCTGTTCCACGTCCATGGAATGTAAACAATTTGCATAGATATTATTATTAATAATATTTTGGATTCCGTTTAAACTCTTTTCGCTTGATGTTTGATGCTCAATTTTCTGAAGTTAATCATTGTGATTAACTCTTGTGTGAATTTGGGTAAGTGATAAACAAAACCTCGGCCTTGTTTGACTCACGGGTCACAAGCCTTGGGTAAGTTAATTGTTGTGTGAATTTGGCTAAGTGTTAAATAGAACCTTGGCCTTGTTTGACTCCTCGGGTCACAAACCTTGGGTCAATTAATTCTTGTGTAAATTTGGCTAAGTGTTAAACAGAACTTCAGCCTTGTTCGACTCTTTGGGTCACAAACCTTGGGTAAATTAACCCTTAAGTGAATATAGATAAATCCAAGAACATAACCATAATTCTTTCTGGATTCTTGAATCATATTGTTTGGCTTAAATTTAGTTGATGATGACTTCATATACTTGAAACTATACACTTTAATAAGGAGAGTGTGTATTATATTTTGCAAAGTAGTAAGAAAGTAAGTATTTAAGCAAAACGAGAATGCAATAAAACTTGGATATATTCATTCAAAGTTTAGAAAAATGTTTAAATATTGAGCAAAACTAAAAAGAAGAAGAAAAAAAAAGCGTTTGCTAAACCTAGCCCGTTACAAAATTTGCTTAAGTGCTAAACTTAACGGAGCTATGCTGCGACATTCTTCTCTTTCTCTTTTTTCTTTTTCTTCAATTTCTCAGCTTCTTCAACTTCTTCTGATTCCAGTTCCACCACTAGGGTTGGAGTTTGTTTTTCTTTCTTGGTAGAAGGCTCAAATTGGGGCTGCTAAGGATTTGGGCGTCAAGGAGTTACATCATAAACGGCTTGTTCAGCCTTTTCCTTTTTAGCATCCTTGGCCTTAAGTTCCTTTTTCTGGAGCTTAATTTGTTCTTTGGCCGAAGCTAGTTGCATTTCTATCTTCTTCACTGAAACCCGTAACTCTTCGGCTTGCTTTTCAAACCCTCACAAAGCAGCTTTGGTAATCTTGTGCCCCCTCTCGGCCTTGGTTAGGTGGAAGAATGAGTCCTTGTACTTCTTCTTTGCCTCAGCTAGAGCCTTATCCGAATGGGCCAGTTTACTTTCCACTTCTCAGGACTTTGAGAAAGCATGGTCGACCCATTCCTTGGCCACAGAGGACACTTGCATGGCTTGTTTTTAAGAAAAAATGTATACACATGTTATAATTCTTAACATAAAAGATAAGAGTAAGTCGTATAGAAACTAAGGTATAAAAGCCAGTCTTTACAAGGTCTATCTTTAGTGAGAGGAAAACTTCACATTTCCTTAGCCCCTTTAGTTCCTGCATGTAAACAGAACTGTGAATAACCTTGTGTAAAACAGAACTGTGAACAACCTTGTGTAAAACTTGAACTGAATTTATATACATGGAGTTGATCCTTAGACTTGCCCGAGGAGGACTTTATCCTCAGTTGTTGATTAAATCACCTCAATCTGTTAATCTGGGCTCTTCAGCCTTAAGCTTAGGCTTAGTGTAGTATTGCACTTGAACTTGTTTCTCACTCTTTCAACAAATTCTATTGTTTGGGCTTGATTTGAAGGACAAGGTAGCACTAATCTAAGTGGGATTGGACATGTATTTTTTGAGCACTAACAATTGGTGCCGTTTGTGGGAAACATCTGCAATTCACTTCTCCCAAGTTATGGCTAACTCCAAATAGAGTGGAAAGGAATCTGTTGCCTCGCAACGTGTGGACCACTTTGTCAGTCTAGAATGAAGGAGAGATCGAGAGCATGATCGAACTCCAAGCGTTAGGGTGAAAACGCAACACATAGGGGATACTAGTAGGAGCCAAGCAAGGACTGGGAGTCATGTTTCCCATGAACAAGAGATACAAAATCTCAGGTTGGAGAATGATTATCTATGCAAAAAATTGCGTCGTAGGGTACATGATAGGGGGAATCGAACACGCCTATCAAGTTTAGGATTTGAAGATAGTATTTATAGACTAAGGTCCAAGACTCCCCCTAGTGAATCTTTCTCTGCGTCTTCACGCTTGGATAAGGTGGAGAGACATAGTAAAAGGCATGAAGATAGCTCATTCCCTAAGAGCATGGGAAATGATGCAATGAGCAAAGCTCTATGACAAATTGCTAAGTCACCCTTCACGCGAAGAATTGATAGGCCAAGCTCCCTCATCATTTCACATAACCCATTTTTATTATTTACAATGAGAGGACTGATCTTGTGAAGCATGTGAGTCATTTTAATCAAAGGATGGCCATTCATTCAAGGAATGAGGCCCTCATGTGTATGGTCTATCCTTCTAGCCTCAGGCCTGTTGCCATGAGATGGTTCGATGGGCTAGTAGAGGGTTCTATAGGTTCCTATGAAAAGTTGACAAGGGCCTTCGGAGCTAGGTTTGTGTCGTGCAGCAGGGTCCCTAAGCCTTTAGACTTTTTGTTGTCCATGGTAATAAGAGAGGGGGAGACACTCAAAACCTACTCTGACAAATACTAGGAAACATTTAACGAAATTGATGGGGATTTATAGGATGTGGCCATCAGGACCTTTAAGGTTGGGCTCCAAACAAAACATGACTTGAGAAAATCCTTGACTATGAAACTCGCCTGAATATGCGTCAGCTCATGGATCGCATTGATGAGCATAAGCAGGTTGAGGAGGATCAAACCCAAGGAAAGGGAAAAACCAAAGTCTTTCGCCCTAAAAGAAGAGATACTCGGCCAGAGAGGTACAATCATAGCTGATCCAGGAGAGAGTTTGCTAATCAATCCTCAAGGGCTAATACATAAGTAGTAAATTCGGTGTTTAAGAAGCCGGTATATCAAATCCTCGAGAAGATCAAGAATGAGCCTTATTTCAAATGGCCCAATAAGATGGGAGGAGATCCATCCATAATCAAAGTCTTTACTGCCAGTATCATTAGGATAGAGGACACACAATTGAGGATTGCAGAACTTTGCATGATCATCTGGATTAGTTGGATAAAGTCGAGAAGCTAAAGCAGTTCGTGCACTAGCCTTTAGGGTAAGCAAGTCAGACCAAAGCAGGGTATCAAAGGGAAATTGCTCCTCAGCCACCTCTTGGAACAATCAATGTGATTTTTGCCACTCCTAACCATTGTATGGGTTCACTTTCAAGCGACATGTCAGTGGCATCAAAGCTAGAGCTCAAGGAGCAAATTCGAGAATATAAGAAGGTTAGGCTTAAAGCATTACCGACTTTGGGCTTCTCTGAGGAAGATACTGTTGGGACTTTCCAACCCCATGACGATGCCCTATTTGTGACCCTGGGAGAACTTTGATTCCTTGAGGAAAGATTAAGCTACCCGTGTAGGTAGGGAATGAAGTTGTGCAAGTAAACTTTATTGTGGTTGAAGCTTATTCCCCTTATACATCTATTTTGGCAAGGCTCTAGTTACATTTCATAGGAGCGGTGTCATCAACCTTGCACCTAAAAGTCAAATACCCCACTGCAAGCCGAGTTAGGGAACTTGTTGGAAGTCAGGTAATTGCCAAGCAATGCCTAGTGGCTGCTATCAGACAACAATCATTGGATAAGGCTTCTTCTGCTTCAAAAGAGGCCTAATAGCAATTAATGGACCTCGAGGGAGACCTCAGGACTAAGCGGTAGGGTTTGTTTTGTGAGGAGTTAGACAAAGTGATGATCAGATCAGATGGAGATAGGTATTTTCAGGTGTGGGCTCAACTACCCCCTGTTGAAAAAGAGGATTTTATAGGCTTTTTGAATGATAACGTGGATGTTTTTGCCTGAAGTGCTTATGAGGCACCAGGAGTCAACCTGGACTTTATATGCTATTATTTGAATGTGAATCCTGGAGCTCTTCAAAGGAGCACGCCTAAGCAGTCAAGGAAAAGGTGATCAAACTCAAGCAAGCAGGGGCAATTAAGTTAGCTAATACTGTGATGGTTAAAAAACAAGAACAAGAAGTGGTGAGTGTGTGTTGATTTCACAGATTTGAATAAAGCCTGTTCAAAGGATCCTTTCCCTATACCTCGGATTGATCAACTAGTGGATGTGACTGTTAGGCATCCTTGGATGAGTTTTCTAGATGCTTTCCAGGGGTATCACCAAATAACTTTAGCCTTTCCCGACCAAGAGAAGATAGCTTTTCGAACCCCTACTGGGAATTACCATTAATGTGTAATCCTTTTTGGCTTAAAAAATGTTGGATCTATATATCAGAGGATGGTGACCTAAATGTTTGAGTTTCAAATCAGGAAGAATGTGGAGGCATATATTGACGACATGGTTGTAAAAAGTAAGCAAACTTCGGAGCATTTGAATGACTTGGGAAATGTGTTTTCGGTGCTTAGGGAGCATAAGTTGCATTTGAATGCTTCTAAATGCTCTTTTGGTGTCAATTCGAGCAAGTTTTTGGGTTATATGAGATTAATTCTGATCAGATAAAAGCCATAAATAACCTGCATCCACCTCAGAATCCTAAAGATATACAGAAGCTAACAGGAATAATAGCTGCCATGAATAGGTTCATTTCCCGGTCAGCAGAGCGCTGTCGGCCATTCTTTCAACTCCTCCACAAGTGGAAGAATTTTGAGTGGACAAAGGAATGTATTGATGCTTTTAAGGAATTAAAGTGGTACTTATCAACTCCTCATGTTCTCTCCCGACCCAAGAAGGAGGAGGTTTTATATGCTTATATAGCAGTTACTAATCACACAATAAGTCTAGTCTTGGTTAAAACAAATGATGGGGTGCAAAGGCCTGTTTACTACGTCAGCAAATCCTTACAGGAAGTAGAAACTTGCTACTTACCCTTAGAAAAGGTAGTTTTGGCCATTATACATGCAATGAGGAAACTCCCTCATTATTTCCAAGTGCATACCATGGTGGTTCTTACCTAACTCCCTCTATAGGCACTACTTCGAAAATCTGATAACATGGGGAGGATTGCCAAGTGGGGAACGATGCTTAGTGCTTTTGATATCAAATATATGCCCCAGACGAATATAAAGGGACAAGTCCTAGCATACCTAGTTACTGAGTTTACTGAGGATTTTGTGGGAGACGAGATGTTAGGTTCTAAGATCCTGGTAGTCTTCACTCCCTCTCTTCCATCTTGGGAAGTTTATACTAATGGTGTAGTTAATCAGAAAGGATCTGGTGTGGGAATTTTCTTAATATCCATCGAGAAGATAACTGTGGAAAAATCCTTAAGATTTGGATTTCTAGCCACAAACAATGAAGCAGAATATGAAGCTTTATTGGCTAGAATGGAAATGGTTAGCAAGCTAGGAGGAAAAGTTGTAGAAGTTTTCTTGGATTCGAGACTAGTGGTTAGGCAAGTCAATGGAGAATTTGGGGCCAGGGACCAACGAATGCAAGGATATCTCATCAAAATCAGGAAGGCTCAATCCAGCTTTGAAACTTTTTCCATACGGTAGATCCCAAGAGGCCAGAACTCTCACGCTGATTTGTTGGCTATGTTGGCCACCTCTTCGGGATCAGGCCTCCCTCGGGTTATAATCGTCGAGGATATAGTGGTCCCCAGCCGTAGTAATCAAACACCGAACATAATACATAGCATATAGGTTGGTCCAAGTTAGATGGACCCATTAGTTTTGTTCTTAAGGAATTGGTCACTACCCAAAGACGAAGGTGAGGTTGAGAAGATTCGAAGAAAATCTCCACGATATTGGGTTTTCGAGGAGCAGAAGTTGTACAAGCACTCTTACTTAGGACCATATTTGCTATGTGTCCATCCTGAAGCTGTAGAACCATTATTGAAGGAGTTGCATGAAGGGATTTGTGGCAGTCATACTGGGGGAAGGTCTTTATCCCATAGAGCTCTTACCCAAGGGTATTGGTGGCCAAATATGCAAAAAGCTGCTCAAGATTATGTAAAGAAGTGTGACTAATGTCAGAGATATGCTCCAAATATCCACCAACCTGGTGGAGTTTTGAATTCGTTCTCCAGTCCTTGGCTTCTTGCTCGGTGGGGCTTAGATATAGTGGGACCATTCCTAAGGGCAATAAAGAAACGAAGATGGCTTCTCGTAAAGACTGACTACTTTACAAAATGGTTTGAGGTCGAGTCACTGTCTAATATTAGAGATGTGGATGCTAAAAAGTTTGTTTGGAAGAATATTATAATTAGGTTCGGGATTCCCTATACATTGATCTCGGACAACGGGCTCCAATGTGATAGTAAGGCTTTCAAAAGATATTGTGGAGAGTTATGTATCAAGAATAGATAATCAACTCCTGCCTACCCACAGGGAAATGGGCAAGCAGAAGCAGTCAATAAAGTCATAGTTAGTGGGCTAAAGAAGAGGCTGGATAAAGCAAAGAGGAAATGGGTGGACGAGTTACCTCATGTATTGTGGACATATTGCACCATACCCCGAAGATCAACTAGGGACACTCTATTCTTAATGAACTATGTATCCGAGGCGGTCATACCTCTCGAGATAGGATTCCCAACGTTAAGGACTAGCCAATTTAGTGTGGAAGAAAAGAACCATTTGCTTTCAACAAATTTGGATTTAGTTGACGAAAGAAGAGAGGTGGCCATGGTCAAAATGTCACATTATTAGTAAAAGCTTTGGCAAGGGTATGACAGAGGAGTCAAGGTAAGGCCACCGGCTCCTGGGGACTTGGTCTTAAGGAGAGTAGTAGGAATTGTGAAGAATCCATCGTGGGGAAAGTTAGGGTCTAATTGGGAAGGTCCTCATCGTATCACATTAGTAGCTGGTATTGGGGCCTATTACTTAGAATATTTGGACGAGAATGTTTTCTATGTCCATGGAATGTAAACAATTTGCGTATATATTATTATTAATAATATTTTGAATTCCGTTCAAACTCTTTTTGCTTGATGCTTGATGCTCGGTTTTCTAAAGTTAATCATTATGATTAACTCTTATGTGAATTTGGCTAAGTGTTAAATATAATCTTGGCCTTATTCGACTCCTCAGGTCACAAGCCTTGGGTAAGTTAACTCTTATGTGAATTTGGCTAAGTGTTAAAGAAAACCTCGGCCTTGTTTGACTCCTCGGGTCATAAACCTTAGGTAAATTAATTCTTGTGTAAATTTGGCTAAGTGTTAAACAAAACTCCGGCCTTGTTCGACTCTTCGGATCATAAGCCTTGGGTAAATTAACCTTAAGTGAATATAGTTAAATCCAGAAACATAACCATAATTCTTTCTGGATTCTTGAATCATATTGTTAGGCTTAAATTTAGTTGATGATGACTTCATATACTTGAAACTATACACTTTAATAAGGAAACTGTCTATTATATTTTGCAAAGTAACGAGAAAGTAAGTATTTAAGCAAAATGAGAATGCAATAAAACCAGGATATATGCATTCAAAGTTCAATGTTTACAAATCGGGCAAAACTAAATAAGAAGAAAAAAAAAGAGCGTTTGCTAAACCTAGCCCATTACAAAATTTTCCTAAGTGCTAAACTTAACGGAGCTATGCTGTGACATACTTCTCTTTCTCCTTTTTCTTTTTCTTCAATTTCTCAGCTTCTTCAACTTCTTTTGATTCCAGTTCCACCACTAGGGCTGGAGTCAGTTTTTCTTTCTGAGTAGAAGGCTCAGAAGTTGGGGCTGCCAAGGATTTAGGCGCTGAGGAGTTAGAGCTTGGATCTGGTTAAGGAAGGGTAGAACTGGTAGCAACACGAAAAGCTAAAGGATGGTAAACTTTGTCAGGCCCCCCAAGATCAGAGTCAACACCAACTCCAACAGCATTAATGGCTTCACCCCAAACTTCGAGATACAAGGCCCGAGCCACATCTCTAAGTTGTGCGGTTAAGCTTTGGGTGGTTTGGGTCATACCAGCATCATAAACAACTTGTTTAGCCTTTGCCTTTTTAGCATCCTTGCCCTCAAGTTCCTTTTGCTGGAGCTTGATTTGCTCTTTGGCCGAAGCTAATTGAGTTTCTGTCTTCTTCAATGAAACCCGTAACTCTTCGGCTTTCTTTTCAAACCCTCACAAAATAGCTTTGGTGTTCTTATGCCCCCTCTCGGCCTCGGCTAGGTGGAAGAGTGAGTCCTTGTACTTCTTCTTTGCCTCAACCAAATCCTTATCTGAATGGGCCAATTTACTTTCCACTTCTCGGGACTTTGAGAAAGCGTGGTCAACCCATTCCTCGGCCACGAAGGACACTTGCATGGCTTGTTTTTAGAAAAAAATGTATACACAAGTTAGAGTTCTCAACATAAAAGATATGAGTGAGTCATATAGAAACTAAGGTATAAAAGCCAATCTTTACAAGGTCCCTCTTTAGTGAGAGGAACACTTCACGTTTCCTTAGCCCCTTTAGTTCCTGTATGTCATCAGGAAGAAGTAGGGCCTTCTTAAGGCACTCGAACACTAGCCCTAACCTGTCCCTAAGGGTTGCCTTAGATGTGACGGGGTCCCTTGTGCTGAGCACCAAGGCTAGGTTCCATATAGTGGCCTTGGAGCCCTGCTCTCCTTTAATGCTTTTACCTACCTCGGCAAAATTGCCCTTCTTTTATTGCACCCTTGTAAATCTGGGCTCCTTAGAGGGCGGTTGTTAAGTGGATTGGGGTATCTCCCCCTCTTCAAAGCTCTCATTCTCAGTCTATTTTCCCCTTTTTCTCTTCTTCTCGGCGACATCAGCAGCAAAGGAATGAGGTGGAGCAGGAGTAGGGGGGTTAAGGTACAATGGGAACTACGGGAGCATTCCCCTTGGTGTAAGCAGTGAGCAGGGCTAGCAAGTCAGGCATTTTTTTTCCTTAAGCACCATTGCTTCAGGAATGTTAGCTTTCTTGACTAGTATTGACTTGAGTAGCAACAAGGCAACGATGACTAGGTTATAGGGGATCTTCGGAGTTAGCGCAATAAAAAACCTCAAAATCTTTCTCTATGTCTTCTTGGGTGGGTTCGGATGCTGTCTCTTCCTACTCTTCATCAAAGGGAAGAGGTTGCTTGTGGGAGTAGAGGAGCTTGGCTGCAAGTGGAGCGAATAACCCAACGTCCTGAGTACTGGATGGAGGAGGTTCGGTCAAGAATCTAAGGACAGCAGTGTTGATCAGCGTAAGCCTCAGGTCTTTGGCTTTAATCATGTGCTTGGGAGATTGGAAAGGCTTGGATATAGGATTGAATCCAAGGATTACATGTACCGCCCGAAGTTGGCCGTCTCGAAGAAGGAAAATCTCTGATTGCAAAATCTAGTTAAGGTCTGCAAAGTTCCCCAGGTTCTTGTTCGAGGCAATGTGAAACTTGTCTGTAGAGGAAACAAGAGAAGGTATTAATTAAAGCAAAAGTTGAAAACAAAGGAGGAAAAATAAGAAAGGAATGCAATCTAAGTTATTCTAAGTCCTCGGGTGCCCCACTTGCTTCCCCATCTTGGGCAGGGCAATACAAACCATCGTGCTATTCACCTGAGATGATGAGAAAATCTTCGTCCATACCCTTATTGGACTCAGGAATACAAGAAATCAACCTAACAAAGGGCACTTTACACCTAAAATAGTAGCCCGTTTATTTACCCTTTTGACAATTATAAACCCAGTTTATGTCGTGACAAGTAAGGATGTTCCCCATTTTCTGATTTAGCATGTCTACGCTACCGAGGACCCTAAATAGGTTGGGTGAGCATTGGGTGGGGCAAAGCCTAAAGTTAATGAGGAAATCCCTAGTAACTCTACCCTTGAGAATTTTCAGTCCACCTTTGATAAAGGCAATCATGGGAATGACAATTGCCTCGAGTGGATTACTAATTGACCACTCTTCTAACTCGCAGTGCTTAAATTCTACACTGTTAGGGATTCTGTACTTTTCCCTACAAGTGGCCATGCCCTCGGGGGTATCAACTAGTTTGGTAAACCTATCCATGTGTCTTTATCAGGTAAAAGTAAGAAGAAAAAGAAAAAGAAAGAGAGTTTCCTTCAGGGCAATGGATGAAAGGGCTAAGGCACTTACGAGCGATGAAAGTTGATCCTTAGACTGCTGCTTCTGAGAAAATATGTAGAGATCATGTAAATCTAAAAATTACTGCCATTCTCGCTTTATATAGAGGTGGGAAATGAGTGGCAAAATTTCTCGCTCATTTACCCCAAGAAATTTGGACTGTTGGATCATTATTGCATCATAGAATGTAGGGAGACAAGCATCCGCCTGAACAATAACTTATCAACTAGCAGTCTTGTCTACCACTTTCAGCAAAGTCTTGAAGGGACAGACATCCTGTGTAGTGCCCTGAGACATACAAGTGAAGGGCTGGGATGCATGGAAAAGGAATATAAAAAGGAAGGAACCCCCCCCCCCCCCCCCAAAGAAAAAAAGGTATGAACATTTTAATAACCATTAGAATAGGAAATAGAACTACGAACAGCCTTGGGTAAAACTTGAACTGAATTTATATACAAGGAGTTGATCCTCAGACTTGCCCGAGGAGGACTTTATTCTCAATTGTTGATTAAATCACCTCAATTTGTTAATCTGGGCTCTTTAGCCTTAAGCTTGGGCTTAGTGTAGTATTGCACTTGGACTTGTTTCTCACTCTCTCAACAAATTCTATTGTTTGGGCTTAATTTGAAGGACAAGGTACCATTGATTTAAGTAGGCTTGGACCTGTATTTTTTGAGCACTTACAGTCGCCCTTTGAATTGCTCAATATTTTTTTTCAATGGAGGCATCCATTGTTTAAATCTCCCTTTTCCCAACTAATAATAATAATAATTTTTAAAAAAAAATTCCTTGTCTAAATTCATGATGAAATTCACTAAAGTGTTTTCCCATTCTACCATGAGCCTTGTAAAGTAACTAATACCTCATGTTGTTTTCAGCAGAGATAACTAAGGTTCAAATTTCTCCTCTCCAATTGAAAAAAAAAATAGTCCCTCTTCTTTTAACTTGAGACCTTACTTCCCAGCAAGCCTTTTTTTGGCTAAATCCTAGCGAACCTTCTATATTAAACATACTTTACAAAGTCTACTATTATTTCCTCACCAAAAAAAAAAAAAAAAACTATATGCTTTTGTGTGTGCGCGCGCATGTATGCGCGAATTCGGAATGAAGCAACTTTTACACACCTGTTGGCATATATCAGCCATCATAGTCTATATAAGGTTGTTCAGCTAAGTATTCAACCAATCAGTGCCGATAATTAATGTCTTCATTCTGCGAAATATTAGATGATCACTAACCATGTAATCAAGATAAAAAAAAAAAAAAAGACAACATATAAGCACGAGCATATAAGACAACAGTCACGACTTTAATTAAGACGCGACCAACAGTCCAGATCGTATTAGATCTTGAGATACCAG
>JAOXJQ010000152.1:0-11403 GCA_025762765.1 Quercus bicolor | reverse complement strand
AGGGGTGGGTGGGAGTCAGGTTGGAAATTAATTTTTTTTTTAAAGAATAAAAAAGAAAAGAAAAGAGGAAAAAGCAAAGCATTAGAACAACAACAGCCAACAGTATTACAAGTGCCCTTTTCATCCTTCCAAAAAAATTTAGCATAGTACCATACGTAAATTATCAAACCAAATTACATTGAAATAGTAAAATATCAAATAATTTTATCTCAATTCAATTGACAAATAAAATAGAATAGTAGTAGTGTAGGGGCAAAGGCCCCAAATCATGGAATGGGCCTTAGGCCCCATCCGGGACGATTAGCAACGTCTGAGGAGAGGAAATGGATGCCAAAAGGATTTCCAACCCAGGTCTCGTGGATAGGGGTGCATTTGAAGGACGGTCCAAGGAGGAATGCCTCCTCGGACGTGATAAGTATGGCTCAAACATGCACTCTGTCTACTAGAAGGACCCACCCCAACATATATTAGCAGTAGGGATGCGTCCCACAGACCCGCAAGAAAGAAGGAAACGTAAGATATCTAAGGAGAGGCTGCTGCTACCGCATTAAATGCGTTGCAGCTACTTTTCTGGCCATGTTAATATGGAGAAGACCTGTGAACAGTGCTGCCTTGGCCACCACAACTCACAGAAGGCTGAAAGGAGGTGTCTGATTGGACAAGCACTCAAGTAAGGGCCCAGATGATCAACAAGTGTAAGACCACGATGGCTTCAAGAAGAATATATAAGAAAGGGAGTCCCCATGAGAAAGGGGACAGAGGAAAAAGAAGAGAGAATACTATAGCAGTACAAATGACCATAATCTTCAAACAGTGACCAACATATATTCATCGTATCTCCTCGGACTAAGGATCTATGGATACTAACGTGTTTTACTTGTATTCAACTGTTGTATAGCCCAATACTAACCGCTGCCCAATTCGCTAAGACTTAGTTCTATAGCCCACTCTTTACAAATTCATTGTTTCTAGGCTCCTTAGACCAAGACCCCATACCCTTTGGGCTTGGGCCCCGAATTGTGACCCTATAATTGGCGCCGTCTGTGGGGAGAACTTGTGCCTCAGCAAGTGCAACGGTTAAATATGGAAGGATCAAGTCCGCGCCGAACGGAGCTCGCAGACTCCTAACGGCAGGACAACTTTCTTAACCTCGAACGGGAAAGAGATCAAGAGAAGCGACGAGAGGGTAGTGTACATACCTCTCATACGAGCAGAATCCGTTCAAAGGGGAAAAGTCATGCATCCCAAAAGCAAGACCATAACAGAGTTCTACAGCAGGAAATTGATGACCTGAAGAGGAAGTTGTGTTGAGTGCAACGAAGGAGTCCCTCCTCCAGCCCGGACACCAGCGATGAAGAGGATAACGAATACAGGCGAAGGTCGAGAACTCCACCAAGTGAAACCTTCTCCTATGAGGAAGAGCAACCTCACAAACACAGTCATAGAAGTCCGTCCTACAAGGGCCTAGTAAACGACGCCATGAGCAAAGCCCTAGACCGAATCTCCCAGTCACCCTTCACACACAAGATAGAGGAGGCTGAACTTCCTCGAGGGTTCCATCAACCTACCTTCACCATATATAACGGTCGGACGGACCCCGTAGAGCACGTAAGTCAGTTTAACCAGAGGATGGCCATCCATTCCAAAGACGAAGCTTTGATGTGCAAAGTATTTCCATCTAGTTTGGGACCCATGGCAATGAGATGGTTTGACGACCTCAGGTCAAATTCCATAAATTCCTTTAAGCAGCTAACCCAGACCTTCGGCTCTCGCTTCATCACGAGCAGCAGGGTTCCTCGACCCTTGAATTCCCTTTTGTCCTTATCCATACGAGAGGGGGAGACCTTAAAGGCCTACTCGAATAGGTATTAGGAGATGTATAAGGAGATAAAGGCAATTATGATGACGTTGTCATTAGTACCTTTAAGAGAGGCCTGCCGACCAAGCACGGTTTAAGAAAATCCCTGTCGGGGAAAACGGTCACCAGCCTACGCCAGCTCATGGACCGAATCAACAAGTACAAGAGGGTCGAAGAGGACCAACAGATGGGTAAGGTTAAAGTGAAGGTTGTCCCTCAAGAGAGGAGGAACTTTAGGTCAAACCGATTTAGCAACAACAACCGACCGAGAAGAGACTACACGGAGCAACCTGGATTTGCCAATGCGCAGGCAGTCCATGCTGTGTTCCGAAATCCATTACATCAGATTTTGGATAAAATCAGGAATGAACCATTCTTCAAATGGCCAAATAGGATGGCAGGGGACCCTACGAAACGCAACCAGAACCTATACTATTAGTACTACCAAGAACCGGGGCACACCATCGAAGACTGTAAAAACCAAAAAAACCATTTGGACCAGCTAGTCTGAGAGGGAAAATTGAGTCACCTCCTGCATCATTCCAGTGGCCGACAAGAACAAACGAACGTTAAGGCACGACGGGACACCTTGAGACCACCTATAGGTACGATAAATGTCATTCTCGCCGCTCCCAGAATGACCGATTCTCATCCTTCCAGAGTAATGTCGGTGGCCCGACTTCCCGCTGAGATTGACGACCGGGAGTCTTAGAAGGCTAAGAGGATGGCCTCACCCATGCTGGGATTCTCGGATGGGGATAAGGTCGGAACTATCCAACCCCATGATGATGCTCTAATCATCACACTCAGGATTGGGGGATATGATGTGAAGAGAGTGTTAGTCGATCAGGGCAACACTGTGGAAGTAATGTACCCCGACCTATACAAGGGGCTGAATTTGAAACCCGAAGACTTGACGGCATACGACTCCCCTTTGGTAAGCTTTGAAGGGAAAACCGTTATTCCGAGAGGCTAGATTAGACTGCCCATACAAACAGGCTCGGACATAGTGGAGGTGGACTTCATAGTGGTGGATGCATACTCACCCTACACAGCCATTGTAGCTAGGCCTTGGCTTCATGCCCTAGGGGTTGTTTCCTCTACCCTGCACCAGAAGGTGAAGTATCCATCGGAGGGTCAGGTCAAAGAAGTTATAGGAGATCAAGCCATGGCTCGACAATGCATGGTGTCTGCCATCTCACGACGACCAAGTGCCAAGCCCTCAACCTCTACCAAGAACGGCTTATAGCAATTAACAACCCCAGCCATAACTGGTAGGGGATCAGCCAAGGCGGCAAATTGCGAGGATTTGGAAAAAGTTCCTGTGGGCATTGATCCGAAAAGATTCTTTCAAGTCGGCTCGGAACTACCTCCCCAAGAGAAAGAAATGCTAATTGATTTTCTTAGGGAAAATGTG
Source organism: Quercus bicolor (assembly GCA_025762765.1). Lineage (NCBI taxonomy): Eukaryota > Viridiplantae > Streptophyta > Magnoliopsida > Fagales > Fagaceae > Quercus > Quercus bicolor. Next base: position 8,128 of record JAOXJQ010000152.1, on the reverse strand, counting down.
GACGTGTTTGCATGGGACACTTACAAGGCCCCAAGGTTCGATCCGGACTTCATATGCCACCACCTTAACATTAATCCATCTGTTACACCCAAGAAGCAACCCCCTCGGCATCCGTCGAAAGAGCATGTTGATGCGGTCAAGGAGGAGATGATGAAACTTAAGAAAGCAGGGGCTATCAAAGAAGTTTTCTACCCTAAGTGGCTGGCCAATACTATCGTGGTGAAGAAGAAGAGCGGAAAATAGCGAGTTTATGTAGACTTCACGGACCTGAATAAGGCCTGCCCAAAAGACTCCTTCCCTATCCTTCGGATAGATTGGTTGGTAGACACAACGGTGGGACATCCTCGAATGAGCTTTTTAGATACCTTTCAGGGATACCATCAAATACCCCTGGCTGTAAACGACCAAGAAAAGACAGTTTTTGTCACACCCATCGGAAACTATCACTATAAAGTGATGCCCTTTGGTTTGAAGAACGCTAGTTCCACCTACCAGAGGATGATGACAAGGATGTTTGAGCTACAAATGGGTAAGAATGTTGAAGTCTACATAGTTGACATGGTAGTAAAGAGTAAATTGGTGTCCGAACACGTGAGACATCTCAGTGACATCTTTGAAATCCTAAGGAGACACAGGCTGCGCCTCAACGTCTAAATGTTCATTCGGGGTGGGATCAATAAAGTTCTTGGGCTATATGGTGACCCACAGAGGCATTGAAGTCAGGCCTGACCAAATTAGAGCTATCCACAGCATGCAACCTCCTCGGAATCCTAAGGAGGTCCAAAAGCTTACCGGCATGATTGCCGCTTTGAATCGTTTTATTTCTCGTTCGGCGGGTAGGTGTAGACCTTTCTTTCTCTTGTTAAACAAGTGGAAAGAGTTCAAATGAACCGAAGAATGCACCTTGGCCTTCCAACAGCTCAAAGAGTATCTGTCTCGGCCACCAATCATGTCTAGCCCCAAAACCGATAAAGTTTTGTTCGCTTACATTGTCGTGGCCCTTCATGCAGTAAGCTTAGTGTTGATACAACAGTGGACAACGGCGTACAACGGCCTATCTATTACATGAGCAAGTCATTGCACAAGGCTGAGATTCGCTACCTTCCCCTAGAAAAGGCCATCCTGGCGGTTGTTCAAGCCACACGAAAGCTCCCCCATTATTTCCAGGTACACACAGTCATTGTTCTAACCCAACTCCTGCTCAGGTCTATACTCCGAAGCGCTGATTACACAGGGAGAATTGCTAAATGGGGCACCATTTTGGGCGCCTTTGACATTAAGTACATGCCTCGCACTGCCGTAAAAGGCCAAATCCCCACGGATCTGGTGGCTGAATTTGCTGAACCCTCACTAGAAGAAGAAGGTGGAATGCGAAGCATGGATGAAAAATCAATTGGTGAAATCTCTCTGCAAGGGCCCACTTGTTGGAAAGTATACGTCGATGGCGCAACAAATCAAAGGGACTCTAGGGTGGGACTAGTCTTGATTTCCTTTGAGGGGATTACTATTGAAAAATCGCTAAGACTAGGCTTCTCGGCCACGAATAACGAGGCAGAATATGAAGCCCTGCTAGAAGGAATGTCCATGGTCGAGAAATTAGGCAGGAAATCCGTAAACATATTCTCGGACTCAAGACTTATTGTGGGTCAAGTAAATGGGGAATTAGAGGCAAGGGATGAAAGAATGCAAGAGTACATAGACCAAGCTAAATGCCTGCGGTCACGTTTTGATTCTTTTAGCCTATTGCATATATCCAGAAGTGGAAACACCCATGCCGATTCTCTGGCCATGCTGGCCACCTCCTCGACTCAATGTTTACCTCGGGTTATACTTGTGGAAGATTTACACAGGCCCTCGGTGGTGAAGATGGAAGTGATCCATGTCCACAGCGTCAGAATGGGGCCTAGCTGGATGGACCCTTTAATACTATTTCTAAAAGAGGATGCCTTACCCGAAGAAAAGAGCGAAGCCGACAAGATTAGAAGAAAGGCTTCTCAATTCTGGCTATCCGAGGACTTGAAACTGTATAAACGCTCATTTTCAGGACCGTACTTGCTCTGCGTGTACCCTGACGCCACGAAACTTATCCTGGAGGAGTTGCATGAAGGAATTAACAGAAGCCATACAGGGGGTAGGTCCTTATCCCATAGAGCCATAACCCAAGGTTACTGGTGGCCAAACATGCAAAAAGAGGCATACGAATACGTGAAGAAGTGCAACCAATACCAGAGGTTTGCCCCAAATATACATCAACCGGGGGGGATCCTCAATCCACTATCCAGCCCTTGGCCGTTTGCTCAGTGGGGCTTGGATATCATAGGGCCATTTCCTAAAGCAGTGGGGAACAAGAGAAATCTGCTCGTCGGCACTGATTACTTCACTAAATGGGTCGAAACGGAACCACTAGCGAATATCAAAGACGTGGATGCCAAGAAGTTTGTCTAGAGAAACATTGTCACCAGGTTCGAAGTCCCTCATACCCTAATCTCGGACAACGGTCTTCAATTCGATAGTAAGGCTTTCAGAAGGTACTGCAGCGAGTTGGGAATTGCGAATAGATACTCCATACTGGCTTACCCCCAGGGGAATGGGTAGGTCGAAACCATTAACAAGGTCATAGTAAACGGGCTAAAGAAGAGGTTAGACGACGTGAAGGGAAGATGGGTGGAAGAGCTGCCACATGTCCTGTGGACGTATCGAACCACACCCCACAGATTAACGGGGGAGACCCCCTTTTCGATGACCTATGGGGCCGAGGCTGTCATTCCGCTAGAAACAAACTTTCCAACACTGAAAACCAGCTCATTCTGTCCCAATGACAATAATGAGCTGTTGGAAAAGAGTTTAGACCTTATCGAGGAAAGAAGGGAAAGGGCAGTGGTCCAACTCGCCTACTACCACCACAAGCTTAATCAAGGTTATGACGCCAAGGTAAAGCTAAGGCCATTAGCACCTGGGGACCTGGTATTAAGAAAAGTTCTGGGCACTACAAAAAATCCCGCATGGGGAAAACTCCGACCAAATTGGGAAAGGCCATATCGTATCACTTCAGTGGCCAGCATAGGGGCATACTTTTTAGAAGATTTGGATGAGCATGTAGTACCACGCCCCTGGAATGTAAACAACCTGAAAATGTACTATTATTAATGAAAGTTCCCACTCTTGATATACCCTTCTATTACGAAAAGCCTTTATGTTATTTGTCTCTCGTTTTTCTATCCAAGTATTAAACAGAACCCAAGTCCTGCGTGACTCCTCGAACCACAGGCTTGGGGGAAATTAATCACTTCACATTTTTATCCAAGTATTAAACAGAACCTAAGTCCCGCGTGGCTCCTCGGACCATAGACTTAGGGGAAATTAATCATTTCGCATTTTTATCCAAGTATTAAACAGAACCTAAGTCCCGTGTGGCTCCTCGAACCACAGGCTTGGGGAAAATTAATCACTTTGCATTTTTATCCAAGTATTAAATAGAACCCAAGTCCCGCGTGGCTCCTCGGACCACAGGGTTAGGGGAAATTAATCACTCCATATCTTTATACAAGTATTAAGCAGAACCTAGGCCCCGTGTGGCCCCTCGAACCATAAGTCCAGGGGAAATTAATTACTTAGAAAGAGCACAAAGCACTGGGGAAGAATCTTTTTCCTTTGCTCATACTTAGCTATAATGAATTACCATTAGAAATCTAGCAACATAGTTCGAATTCATTCATGACGACAATAAAGTTAAAGCAGTAAAAATAAAGTCCAAAGAAGAAGAAATTATATCATTCATTAAACTCCAAAAGAAGTTATCTTACAGACATTGGCAAAAGCCAAGGAAATGAAAGGCAGAACAAAACAATTACAAAAGAAAACCCTACACTAAAGTTCTAGGCTTTATCTTTGGTTGGGCTTTTTGCAGGGCCATCAGTCTCGGGATGATCATCTCCGACTTTGGATTTAGATTCGGCATCCTTGGCCCGTGAGACAACATCTCTGATTGTGAGGGCGTCCTCAAATGACTTGTCCTTAGCTGGTGGCTGTGCCTCCTCATCCACCCATTTCCCCTCAGGAACGATGGGATCAGGAATGGCGGTCGGGGCGGAAAGGAGCTTCTCAAGAGGATCCGAATCAGGAATCTCTCGAATATCCTCAGGGAAGAAGATATTCTCGATCCTCCTAAGCTTGGAGTCTGCAGGAACTCCCGCCCGGTCTATTGCTACTCCCCAGGACTCGATGCAGTAGTCCCTGCAAACCACAGCCACCTCCTCGGTCAGGCTGGCCTCGGTATCCTTCACCCCACACTCGTAAAAGGCTGCCACCGTAGCCTCAGTTGCCTCCTTGGCCACCCGAGCCGCCTCCTTGGCCACCCGAGCCGCCTCCTTCGCCTGTTGTAGTTGCGCCTTGAGGTCCAGGACCGTTTACTTCTTGGTGGCCAGGTTTATTTCTGTTAAGTGAAGCTACTGGCGCATGTCCTCGGCCTGCCTCGTTGTGGTCTTAAGGCCCGCCTCAGCGCTATCCCAAGCCTTAATAGCCTCTTTAACCTTCTCACTTAGGCTCTCTTTTTCCAGCCTAAGGACACCAACAGCTTTCTCAGTGGCGAGGCGGGACTGAACCTCAGCATTCAACTCTTCTCGGGAATTCTTCACCCACTCCTCGGCCACGAAGATTTGCTGGGTGACTTGCATAGAAGTAATGGAAGAATCATCAAAACATAGACGACAAATAGATGAGCATAGAATAAGGAACTTGAACAATGGAGAATCTTCATTTTACCATAGCGAAATCCCTCTTCAATGACATGAAGAGGTTCGGTTGCCTCGTAGTCCGAAGCTTGTCCATGTCATGGGGCAAGAGGAGGGGCTGGTACAGGGGCTCAGTGAGATATGACACTTGCCCCCGCTGGGACTCCCAAAGGGTCGCGTCCCAAGGGATGGGAGCGCCATCCAATTCTAGCCGGGGAGACCAGGTGCGCTGCCCCCTCCTATGTGCAGCCTCATCTCGGCTGTCTATGGACTTTGTCCTCTTGTCTTTAGGCTATTTGCCTTTTTTCTGCTGTTTGGCCTTCTGAGGGCCGACCTCGCCCTCCTCCAATTCTTCAACCGGCCTTTTCCACCTCAAATTTGGAATGGGTTGTAGTGCGGGGTCAGTGGAAGGAGGAGGTAAAGGAGGAAGGCTGGCAGGAACTTGCTTTTTAAGGGCATCCTTAGAGGATTGTCCTTTGTTCCTATTGGACATGAGGCCCCTCAGACCAGATCTTGGCTTTAGGTCCATGCCTTCCTCTTCAACTTCTTGGCTTGTGTCGATCCGAGCAACTATTAGTTCCAGAGAGTGAGCCGCCGAGAAGCGATCAAGATCCGAACCGGAATCTGAAAGCTCTACGAGCCTTGTTGATACCTCACCCTCTTCGTTGAAGTGGAAATGATCGATTTCGGCTTCGAGGGACGAGTGCGTGGAATCAATTCCCTCCCCTAGAATGGCTACCTCCTGGGGAACGCGATGAATGAGCGGCTAGACTGGTGGTAAGTCTCTCCGAGCTAAGAAGCCCGGTTTAGAAACGTCAATACGGGCTAATCGGGGACTCCTGGCCCTTATCACCTGGCCCACGTCCACGAAGGCACGAGATAGAGGCTCGTAGTCCAAAATGAGGTGAGCGACCCACAACTGCCCGTTCTCACTCACAAAGATCTCCGACCTTAAGAGGTAGTTGAGAACTTGGATGTTGGCTAGGCTGATCCTCGAGGTAGTGTGTACTTTGTCTACAAAACATCCAAAGGAAGGGTTACGTCAGTCCGAGAAAACAAGCAACCAAAACCAAGACCAAAACAAGTAAAGGGAAAGCTCAAAAGACTAAGATCCCTGCTGAGGGACCTGATCCTAGAGTGTCCCACCTGGTGTTCCTGCCCTAATTGGGCAGTGAAGACCGTCATGCCATGCTCTGGAAACGATCAGATAATCGTCCTTCAAGCCTTTGTTGGACTTGGGAAGGCAAGATATCAGTCTCACCTCGTCGGACCTGAATTTCAGGTAATACAACTCGGAAAGGCAGTGGCACTCGTACAAGTGAACAACATCGTGCCATGAGAGGCCGAGGTTCATCTGTTCATTCAGAGCATCTACGCACCCTAGAATCCGGAACATATTAGCGGCGCACTGGTGGGGGGCCAACCTATGGCCGCGCAAGTAATCCCTAGTTATCCTACCCATAGGAATCGTCATCCCTCCTTTTATGAAAGTGATCATAGAAATGACGACCTGCCCCGTTTCTCTCTTGGTTAGGATTTGGTCTGAGGAGCAATACTTTAGACCCACTCCTTGTGGGATATGGTACTTGGTCCTAAAACCTTCCATATCGGCCGGAGAATCTACTAGACTCTTAAACTTACCCATCCAGTTAACCCTAAAGGGCACGAAGAAAGGTTTATAAACGAAAGAAGGTCGAGGAGAACAACAAAAAAGGGGAGCAAAGGAATATGGGGAAATGAAAACTTACAGGAAGTACGAGTTCTAAATCTCTTAAACTTTCAAAAGATCTATCGGGAATCCTTACACGAACAGCTATGGAACTCAGGGACTTAGAGTATTTCGCAAGAGAAAATGCTGAAGTACTCTAGAACGCTTGAATGTCTTTTCTAAAAAAGGGAAAGTAATCTCCTTCAGGAGCCTTATATAGCGAGGAAAAATGAACGGGATTACTCCCGCCTAAAGTTTAGAGGAATATCTACCGTTGATTAAGCGCCCCACCGTTGAATACTAGGGTACATAGAGCCGCCTGGTGTAATTAATGGCACCTTGTGGACTACGAAACATCAGTAGCAGTAATGAGGCGCGTGAGACAGTGCTCCCACACATGTGAATTGAGGAATTGTGGTGACTTATTCATTAAATATAAAAATTCCACCATTTTCTTCTCGGATAAGAGGGAAAAACCTGAATTTTGAGGCGCTATTGTAAAGGCAAAGGCCCCAAATCATGGAATGGGCCTTCGGCCCCATCCGGGATGATTAGCAATGTTTGAGGAAAGGAAATGGATGCCAAAAGGATTTCCAACCCAGGTCTCGTGGATAGGGGTGTGTTTGAAGGACGGTTCGAGGAGGAATGCCTCCTCGAACGTGATGAGTATGGCTCAAACATGCACTCTGTCTGCTAGAAGGACCCACCCCAACAGACATTAGCAGTAAGGATGCGTCCCACAGACCCGTAAGAAAGAAGGAAACGTAAGATATCCAAGAAGAGGTTGCTGCTACAACATTAAATGCGTTGCAGCTACTTTTTTGACCACATTAATGTGGAGAGGACCTATGAATAGTGCTGTCTTGGCTACCACAACTCACAGAAGGCTGAAAGGGGGTGTCCGATGGGACAAGCACTCAAGTAAGAGCCCAGATGATCAACAAGTGTAAGACCACGATAGCTTCAAGAAGACTATATAAGAAGGGGAGTCCCCATGAGAAAGGGGACGGAGGAAAAAGAAGAGAGAATACTGTAGCAATACAAATGACCGTAATCTTCAAACAATGACTGACATATATTCATCTTATCTCCTCGGACTGAGGATCTATGGATACTAACGTGTTTTACTTGTGTTCAACTATTGTATAGCCCAATACTAACCGTTGTCCAATTCACTAAGACCTAGTTCTACAGCCCACTCTCTACAAATTCATTGTTTCTGGGCTCCTTGGACTAAGACCCCATACCCTTTGGGCTTAGGCCCCGAATTGTGATCCTACAAGTAGTATTACAAATATGTGTTGCCCCATACCATCTTCTAAAAATTCTAAATAGTAGCACCACCATACACATATTATCATGCCAACACAATTATAAAAAATATTTAGTTATAAAGATATCATGTAGTTCTATCCCAACTTATTTGTAAGATACATAGTTCTATTTTATATCAAGGAGAGAGAAAACAGAGTAATTAACAAAAATATATATATTTTTTAAATATATATTGAATTAGGTGGGCTGGGTTGGGTTAAGAAGATTTGTGAATCTTTTGACCTGACCAGGCCCAACCCATAGCAAAAAAAAGTTTTGGCAATCTAACTCAATCCATCAACCCCTAAAAATCGACCAAATTCAAGGGGTTAGGGTAGTTTTGGTGAATCATAGGGTTAATTGGACACCCTTACTT